>RQOL01000527.1:0-94949 GCA_013076295.1 Sanderia malayensis | reverse complement strand
GATCTGGTGACTGGTGAATGTTTATGATTTTTTTTTAGATATAAATGAATGTTGGCCAGGTCAAAATCGATGTACTGGTCATCAAAGTTCTTGTTTCAATACCCTTGGGTCGTATCGATGCGTTAGCTACAAATGCCCAGAAGGATTCTTGAATTATGGTCAAAGGTAGGGGTTTTATTAACATGTCCTTTCATTTATCAATGCTGCATCACATATTTTATCTAGTTATCTTGGATGGATC
This sequence comes from Sanderia malayensis, assembly GCA_013076295.1. Taxonomy (NCBI): domain Eukaryota; kingdom Metazoa; phylum Cnidaria; class Scyphozoa; order Semaeostomeae; family Pelagiidae; genus Sanderia; species Sanderia malayensis. The sequence continues at coordinate 94,708 of RQOL01000527.1, read as the reverse complement.
TTGGATAAGGTTTATAGAAGGTTATTCTCAGTGGTTATTTCCGTTCTCCGAGCATAGCCACATTTGATAAAGATTATGTAGCTACATCATGTAATGTGTACATATTCTTTTTGTTACAGGCTATGCAAAAAGCCTTGCACATACAAGCCAGCTCGAGCCAGGGACATTTGTGCTGACCAGTTCATAAGTTTCCACACCTTTGCCATTCCGAAAGGCGCTCGAAAGAACAAGCGTTTGATAACTTTGAACGCGCAGCGCTCCGGCGCATATTATGGTCGGGTGCAGTTCTATTTCGTGTCCGGTCAGTCTCATTTCCAGATGCGTTCGTTCGGTTCTACGTGTATCGTCTACACGAGACGGAACCTCGATTTGGCGGGAAACTTTGACGTCATCCTTCACGCAGACATCATCAACAGAAGAGGCCAGTTGATTTGTAGAACAGTTTTCAAGCTTTATATTAACGTCGGTGAGTATGCATTTTAGTACGCATGCGTGCCTTGAACAATGAGCCCCGTAAACAAAGCATTTATCTATTAGGAAGTATTAAGAGGGGTTGTTATCACTTCATGCTGAAGAGGTTTCTTTTCGGTATGGCATGTAACCAACGCTCTGTCGTGTAAAATGCACATTTTAACCTTCAATATTTGATCTGTGTTGGCGATAACAACAAACTTAGTCCCAATGGGTGTGCGTTGGTACCTCTGGTTTTCATAGTAAAGGCACCTCAAGGTTACAGTGTCTTGTGCCTTGTTTCAATTTGAATATTCGGGTTGTTTTCGCAGCTTTTCACTCTGGTATAGAAATAGGAAAAACTATTTTTTCAAAAAGAAATCTATTTTAAAATTCCAAGGTTTTGAAATGTATTGTTTAAGTCCTTGATAACAAGGTACAAGGGACCGTTTTTCAATAGCAACTTTTTTTATTTAATTTGGAGAATTAACTGTATATCTTTAGCCAAAATGAACAAAAAGTTTTTAATGAGGTTTAACTCAGTGCTATGGAAGCTTTGGCTAAGGTTGACTCTAATTTTTGTATAATTATAACTTTTGGATATAATCATAGTTTAGTAAACTTTAGTGAAGAAAACAGGTCATCTCAAACATGGGCAGTGGCACATGTTCTTTCATTTAAAATTATTTCTACGTTGATAAATCAAAAGCAAGGACTTCAGGTAAATATCATAATGCCATGTGTGTTTTTATATGTGCTAACCCTTTCCATTTGGGTATTCTTACATGAAGTTTTAGATAAATCAAAGGATAATCTGCATGATCCCGCGGGAAGGGAAACCTTCTTTGAGCTGAGTGAACTGAACTTCTTCCTTTTCACACCTTCTTGCCTCGTGGTGGAGTGGATGACATCCAATTTGGACGAAGGTAATGACGCCAGCAAAAGAAATTCTTGCATGAAGCGTAATTTTAGCAATTTGGTTTCATTGAGTGTTGCAAGTAGATTGTTCTTCTCTGATTAACGAAGTTCAATTTGCAGTTGGTGTAAATGCTGCAATTGTGAATCTATTTTACTTCTGCAGACACAGTTTAGGCCTACGCACATGTCAAATGGCTCTTCAAACTTGTTGAACACAAGCAGATATTCGGCGAACAGGTGGGATTTAGAAGGAAGGAAGTAACAAGCTTTGTCTATGTACAGTGTTGACTATTTTCTCATCTCGAAATTAAAATTATTGCTTATATATCTACTAGATTTGAATCAACGAAGAACACTGGTCATGTGGGAAAAGACTGAACTAAAAATCACCGCGAAATATTCACTTTTCGATGAATGTGGGTATGAACGTATAATTTTATCAATCTCTTATCGCCTGTGCGTAGACCCATTATTCTGAAAGAAGAAATGGTCTGCGAAAGAAAGAGGAAGACGAGTTTCCAGAATCTTGGAAACGAAATTTATGATGACGATTGCCCATGAAGCGTGTTGCTGTTTCCACACATTACGATGATGGTGTTACATTATTGATTAACATATTTTGCAGGAATGAAACTTACATAGCTACTTTTGTATATAAGAAGTGAGTTTTATTGTTTTAATATCATGCAATGTAAAGTTCTATAGAAGCAGGCCCTTGGAGAGCCAGCTCGGGCCCATTTTAAAAATCAGTATGCGCCAGGAAAACTTTTCGGGGCTCTCTCGATGGTAATGTATAGAAGGGATGTGTTTTTTTTATATATTTAAAAATATAAGTTTTAGAAGGTGGGAGGAAGTGAAACGCAATCGCATTGACTCGCAATAAAATTTTTATTTTTCTCTTTTTTTGAGGCTTTAAACCAAAATTTTACAACTGGTCTCGAAATTAAATTGCTAACATTAAATATTAGAATCATTGTCTATCAGTTGGATTTCTATTCAATTCTCTTTCCAACTCTACTCTTGTTTCTTCTTTATGCTTCCTTGTCATTGGTCGACTTAAACTGCCTCCAGATTTCCATGCACGACCTTATCTTCCAAACTAGAACGCAAGAAAGATGGTACATACTATGCAGGTCATAATAAATTCACGTAAACGAGAATAGATTAAAGTAAAGTATACACCCGTTAAATCGAATTTCGATTGGCTAAGCATTTATTTCTTATGAAGCATCTACTCAAAGACCTTGTTCTTAAGTTCCTTAGGACCTGTTTTAAACAAATTGTAGTACTAAAAATCCCTTAATAGGTCCATCACATTAGCTTCGTATTCTGTGCCGGAAGATAGCTTAAACGCAAAAATCATTCGAATTCTAAATTCTTTAAATTGTTGGGCCCTCGTGTACAACTCTAATGTATACCAAACAGTCCAGTGTAATTTATAAAAAATAAAGTCAGTAATGCAACATATTGTGTTACCTTGAATCGCGGCAACGAAAGCTCAGTTATTTTCTCCAGCCATCTTCGTTTGTTTCGGAAAACCAGATTACTTTTTCTCCTCTCGACTGAAAAAGTTCAACTACCATCGTCTTCATCCCCTCGGCGAATATCTGGAAATCAAGAAGAACAGACTTAATAAGGTTATAACAAATGCACATTTGGGAAAATATCTGAAAAGATAAGATCAATCGGTCAATTCTTGTCAGCGATATCAATTGGCGTTGATAGTATGATAGTGTGTAACTACAAATAAATAATGCATTAAATTTTATAGCGTACCTAATTTTTCAGCGATATTAGCTGCAGCATTCTTCGGCCATATTGTTTTGCATCACAAGAAAATTTGGCATTTTGTCGAAGACTTCGCAGTCATTTTCTTTCCAAAGCACAAGCTTTTATGTTCCTTTTTCAACGATTTAAAACTGCTTTAATTATTTTATCTTCGTTCCAAAGCATGACAAGCTGCTGTCTTCTGTTTGCTTCGCCTTGTCCAGCTGTTCTTCGCCCTTCCTCAAATTCTTCTTCGGCCTTCTTCATCCTTCCTTGTCCTTCTTCGCCCTTCTGCTCTCCACTGCTGACGTTCAAAGAACTTGAGTTGCCACGTGCCAGAACATTTATACCTGCGCAGACCTGCGCACATATTAGAACCGGAAACAGGGAACGATATCACCATATTTGGTCAATGGAAGTCACTAAATCCAAATGAGAAGAAAGTTCATTGTTAAGATCTTGAAAGAGAGGTTTATCAAGCATGCGCTAGTGATAAACTCCCTCGTGCAACACATCACAGCATAAGATCTCAATAGCAAGGATACAAAGTGATTGTTGGCTATAATAGTTGAAGGCATCGAAGCTTCCATACGAGAACACTTTTGACCCCCGAGTTGTCATTAATGGTAGACACAATGGTAGACGACTCTTAATACTTCCTTCTCAAGGGAGTTTCGGTCTTGCCTTCAACAACTTTTTGATTGGTTAGAAAAAGAAGAATTGAAAATGTGAAAACTTGTTCAAACATTTTTGAAAATTACCCGGTTCCAATAAAATTTCGCCAAAAAAACGGCGAAACCCTATCTTCCCCGGGGGAACCTATGCCACGTGCCGAGCTGCCACAAATGCTCACCATCTTACCTCATTTTGCCAAATAGAATCACTGATCGCTATTCGAAGATAAAATCTTTTTTAAAGATCAGTAACTCATGGTCGAAAGTGAAGAAATTCCCAGTGGCATTTAGCACAGGCAATGGTCACCACGGAAGGCTTGTGCAAATTAAGCCATGAGGATATTAAGTGGGCAGTTAAACGAGGGAGTAAACCAAATGCGCATGCGTCCTGTTAATACATGATGTCACAGATAAAATTACCTCAAAGTATGACATCTAAATACACTTCTTTGAAGGCCAGCTTTATTTTTCCCAATTAAACACAGCTTTCAGCTGTCTTTGCAACTGTTCAAAACCAAGACAGCAATGACAAAACTTCACAATTTGAAGCAAAATGTGATAGGTAAAGATTGCAACTACATTGAGGAGGACTAGTGGCCAATGTTAAGCATAACTTACAGGTAAATTGAGGCATTGTCTGTAATGATCGTGATCCGGTATTGGCAGTTGGTCTTGAGCAATTGTTTCAAGCAAATGAGAATTCTTTAAGGGCTTAAATGAAGATTGGTCCAGTTGAATGTTGGTCCTCTAATTCCTATAAAGCAAGCAATCAGCGTCAATTATGAAATAATTGTAATTAATTATCATTAACTAACACTACAAAATTATTTTATTTCTAAAAGGCTATTATCGTTATTTATACAGAAAGATAAAGAAAAATAAAATAACTTTACTTGTAGTTGGAAAATCTTCTTTACTTAATGTTGTCGTTTTGGCAATTCGAATATCACAAAAATACTCCATCCTTTGATAATCTAGAAGACAATGAAACTTATGTTAACAAATATTGCCATTTGGAAATCATCACCCACTTTCAATTTAACTAAACTTTTAGATAAATAAATTAGTAAAAATAAAATACCATTCACTCGCAATTCTAAAGACTTCTTGCGCCTTTGTCCCACTCAACAAATGAGTACAGCCTCCTCTTGATTTAGAGACAGAAATCATTCAGATTACTTTTTATACCACCTAACCATATATCCAAACCATCACGTTTTACGTTTCAGAAAATCAATGCAAAAAATAATAATTATAATTATAATAATTCTAGATAAAAGCCACGATATCTAAAACCACCAAAGCGGCAATAGACAAAAATTAAAACAGTCTAAGATTAAAATATTTGAAGAAAGCATGAGGGAAATTAGGCTCAGCCAAAATTTGGCAACTTTCGACTGGAGGATTTGATGATTATTACGATATAAACCTAAATGGCTAAATCTAAAGACAGTTGTGAAATCTAGTCCAATCTATATGAATCCTGATGGAATAAAACTCGCTTAAACCCCTTTGATCGGTATAAAAAAACTCCTAATATCAATTTACAATTATGCATAGCAGCTTATTTGTTTTATCTAACAGAAGGCCTTGCCAATAATAAAGACTATGGTTCTCATATAACATAAGTTTTAACACACTGTGTTATTCGTTTTAAAGAAACAAAATTTGATACGAGGGTAATTTCTTCTAATTTTACTTGGAAATCATTTGATAAATATTTCCGACGGTTTATCTACTAGGTACGCTTAATTTGTAAAAAAATTTAACGTTTCGTAATCATACAAATACAGCGATGGTACAGTTGCTTTGTCATCTAATTTTGGTTGCACATGACTTATAATAATAGTAATAATAACAATAGCAGTAATAATAATATTTACAAGCTCCCACCTTTATTAGTCACCATTGAAACCCTGATAGAGTACAATGTATATCATTTTGTACTAGTCTCTCTTTCATCCAATAAATCCAAGGTAACGGGACTTCTGATTGCAACAGTGTGGTGTGTATGGCTGACAGCAAGTTTAAATTGCCAATGTTGGGTTATCACAATGAAAATAACAGTATTATCAATCGAATTGCTCATGACTTGCAGGAGTTAAGTGGTTCAGTGAATTGGGTTTCCACACGTGTCAGTCAATCTTGTAGTTGTGAAGGAATTAAAACGCTGGAAATAAAAACAACAAGTTTCATTCGAATGATGTATAAAATCAGAAGTGAACGGTTGAAAAGTAGAAACTAACAGGAGACGAATAAAATAAAAATAAAATGCTTAGGAACTAACATCTTCAACATACTTTAGCCTAATTAACCTAAACCTAATACTTTAACCATACTTTAACCTAAAGTATATTACACAATGTTATATTGCGATAACTATTATCCTTCCTGGCCTATAAATTTTGCTGACATACAACAAGGTATTGGTGTCTCAGGCTGAGATTCAACCAAGAAAATACTTGTTGCAATGATAACAAATAGCCGTGAATGTATCACAACAAATGAGATTTCGTTAACAACCCAGCAATATTACAGCTGAGATGTTGAAGAAAAAATCGGTTCAAGGAAATGTCACAGGAATGCCCTGGGAAGGAGCAGCGAAATTCGATGCATCGCACATAAAGGTAAAGCTGTAGCAATAAGATCAACATACCAGGTCAATAGAGTCCTGTCGTGTTGCAATTATTTCTTATTAGGAAGCTGTACTCTTTGGTCGTTAATCCGCTTTGATTGCAACTTTAAAATCAAATTGAAGAAGTCCTCATCTGGTACAGTTGGGCCACGAGGCAGGGCAGGAAAATCACAACGTTGGTCTTCTATTCGAGTGGCCTAAAAATATCATACTAAACTATATATGGGGCTTAGTGTGAAAGAAAACCGTGTTACATTGCACAGTGATGGCAGGAAATAATAGAGAAAAATAGCCAAGTGTAATGCAGAGAAATGGCTGGAACGCATGCAGAGGAATAGCTACAAAAGATGGTCAGCAGAGAAGGCAATACCTGGCACCGCATAAGCATATCAAAAAATGAATCATCTGGAATAGTTGCCGGTGCTTCGGTATTTATAAGGTGATCACGAACTAAAAAAAGAAGAGAACATTTAAAGAAGACTTCATGACAGAACAGGATACAATTGCATTGAAATTAAGCAGTGAATTACCATTTGGATCAAGGCCAGGAAGATCTGGCATCTGAGAGCGTTGTCCGTCAATGCGGTTGCCCTGTACTCTTTGCAGTATATCGAAGAGGTTTTCAGTGCTGACACTTGGCTGCATAGCTGATGGTGGCTTCAAACTACTGTTGTTTTGTTGTTGTATACGTTGTTTCTTATCCTTAGACGTGGATGTGTTGTTGACAGCAATAGCAGCCTTCTGTTGTCCGGCCATCGGGAGTTCGCATCTTTGATCATCCATCCGACCCCCTTGTGATTTGAGCAACAGGTCGAAGAAATCGTCACCAGGCCCCTCATCCAGCGATGAATTGAAACTCTGAAATTCAAAGGAAACTTAGATTGAATTATCTTAATATATTGAAGTTTAAATCATGTAGAAACGCAACTATAAAGCTGTGTGGACGTGCTATTTACTGAAACAAAATAAAAACCACAAAAATAAAATAATATAAAGCGTTTCAAATTTTTAAAAGTACTCTGGCTAAAATATACGAACTGAAAAAAACTCATGATACAAAGAATCCATCTTCTGGAGGCTCCTTAGTTGAATGATAATGAACTTAAGAGCTCTTTTAAACTTACACATACTTGTGGCATTACAAGCAAATGCGTTAAAGTTAGGCAGATAGAATTAGGCCTAGTTTTGAAGCTTAAAATGGAAAGAGGATGACAAGCGGTAAAGATGAAGGGATTAAGATCGACGTCTATTCGATTACACGAGATTTGTTAATCAAATCAAACCGAAGCTAATCGATTGAATCGGATTTGACGCAGATGCATTCATACATACATGGTCCGAATTGACGCTGAGGTTAACATCACCAAGACTTCTATTTGATCCTGTATTTCCGATCGGCCTGGGACCAGTAGATCCATTCTAAAGAGAAATACATGTGCAAATATGAATAATTAAAAACAGCTGCAAAGTTAACGCGCAGCTAAAGCCGGCTGCTAATTCTAATACATTGATAAATTGTTATAGAAAAGCAACTGCTCCACAAAGGTGTTATTGCGAAGTTTCAACTTACCACAACAAAATTCTGCTCTCGATTACCTTAAAACGAAATGAAAAAATATGTGAGCAGGACCAATTTGTTGGCACTAGATCAATTTGAGAAGAGGTGGAAATGCTGTGGGAAAAGGAGTCAGGAGGAGTCAACTTCGCGTAAGTTGAAAACGTTAAAAAGTTACAAGAAAAACGCGATTACCTGGCCTCAACACATCTGGAGAGCGTCCGCTAACTTGAACGTCAACTCTGCAAAGAAAAACATAGGTTCAATAAGCTGAAAAAGAGCAACGAAGTAAAAGTTGCACCAATGACACCTGCATCATCCTCAGATTAAAAGCATTATTCATAGCATTTTGAAATTATCACGGAAAATCTTGATAAAAATCAATGACGTTTTGCCATAGATGCATACCGCGTATTTTTCATAGAAATTCCAAGGACAATTTTCAAATCGGCAATGTTCATCTCTGCAGTCAATTCACCTGTCCTGTCTTGAACCTGAACGCAAAACAAAATGAAGAATCGTACATGATCAATCGTAAACAGTCCTGCCTACTTGCAATCAGTCTTGCAAATACCTTGTGTATATAAAAACACACGAGTTGGTCAAATAGCTCACCTCTTTAGAAACCGAAAGATGCTTCTCAGCGTATTGTAAAGCCAGTTCGTGCTTGTTTAAGGCTGTGTACGCGTTACCCAGACTCCAATACGCTCGTCCTTCTCCAACTCTGCAAAAACAAGAATACTTAAAATCGAAGAAAGAATACCATCGTGCTATCAATCGACAACGTCCAATTGAAAGGCGTTGCAATGTAACCTCACAATAACGTACTCTTGTATTTGTAACGAGCTTCCAGGGAAAAAGACACGTGTTATTTTAAACTACTTCGTGATAGAATCAACCTTGGCTTTAACTATAGCAAACCATAACAATGGACACCAAACAATGTCTCCCGCACCACGTAGGGAGTTCGTTATTAAGTCGAGATTATCAAATTGCTCTATAAAGCAATAACTATGCATATAACATGGGTAGATCGCGTCTTCATATTGACATTATATATTGTGAATAAGGTGTTAATAAATAAATATATACCGGTCTCCAAGCTCCTTTGCGATTGTTAGATGACGTTGGTGGTAATCAACTGCCTTTTCAAAGCACTTCAGAAGCGTGTATGTATTACCCAAGCTGTAGCAAGCCTTATGGAACAAAAAACAACAGACTATAAACCATCCCCGATTAAAACTACGTTTCAAACTGACAACTGAAGATAAGAGCTGTATACGAATAGATGCCACCACAAAATGCAACACAAAATACAAACAGTGCAGCACAGGTGCAAAAACATCTGCCTCTCTTGTGTAACAATGCAATGGTATTATTGCGTAAGAAGACTATGCCAGCAGGCATAACTAGTATAGAAAGATACCCGGGGGAGGAGTTAACTTCGGTATATACTGGTATTGGATGTGGCACTTTTGGGGAACCTCTTCTGACAGAAAATTAATTTTGGGGAATCATTTTAGGTAAGAAAACAATGGCCATAAACTTCGGGGTATCACTTGTACTCGTAATACAAGGCTTTGTCAGAAAAAGACTCAAATCATAAGTAATGGTAGATGTGCATAGATATTATCACTTTCAGCATTGGTTGCAGAACGAAGTAGTAACGAACAGAATAGCTGGTGATAAACTTTAGAGTATGCATTTTTTTATCAACTTTAAATTTTGAGGCAGGACGTTTTTGGAAAATTCCCACATTTTACGATATGACTTCACATTTAAAATTGTACACCCCCGTCTATTGAAATTCCCCCGGGAAAACATAACAACGTAAATCAATTATAACACGACTTGAAATTACATTATACGGATTGTTGGATGATCCCGGCGGCAAGACCAACCATATGCAATACACTCTATTTCTTTTATAAATCTAAAATCATCTTGTTTTTGTTTTAATTTCTCATCCGAGGATGAGCATGTTCTAACCTTGTTCTTATTTATTTGGGAAATCGAGCCTCTGTCACGATTTTACTCATGAGCATCGAGCCCGTTACGTAATAATTTTTATATTTAGGCCCCGTTTACACGGTACCGGTCAAGTTTTTAGCCGTTCAAGTTTTTGTACGGCTAGGTGTACCGGTCAAATATTTGTACGGATAGGCCTCCCGTTTACACGATGGCTTTTGCTAGCCGGCTTTCTTTGATCGTCATGCGCAGTATGCTTTTTCATGAATCGTTGGCGCCAAGTCGAATTATTTTTTGTGTGGTGAGTGAAATGATTTGTTGTCTGGATTTTTATGAAATTTACTATCGTCTTTTTTATTTCTGAAAGTTAACCTTAGTCGCAAATAACAAAAAATTGATTTTAAATTTTGAGCGCCAAATCTAGCATTTTCAAAGTGCCTCGCTTTCCTGACTTTTTCACCTCTTTATGAATCCGTACAAATATTTGCACGGTTAGAAGCGTTTAGACGGTACCGTTCAAATATTTGACCGCTCAAGTTGTCAACTCGTCCTCTTCCTAACAGGACAAGTTTTTGCACGGCTATCCGTACAAATATTTGTACGGATAGCCGATCTCGTGTAAACGCGACCCCTATCCGTACAAAAACTTGAACGGCTAAAAACTTGACCGGTACCGTGTAAACGGGGCCTTAGTATCTTCATCAATGTTTTTATATGGAAACTTAATCTGCTGCGTTAACAAAATTATTTGCAGACGTAGTTATGTTATTTTTATAATCTATGTAATTCTTTCCACGCAATGTTTTATTTTTAGTTTCCCAATTTTTATAAATAAGTGTACTGAAAATCTGATCTGATCGAACTTTAAGTTGTCTATTCCTCTCGGCTATTGGGGCCTGTGACACCTCATTGTTCTTATAAAGTGTGTTCTTATAACAAAAGTGTGTATAATGCAATAACATGCAAACCTGTGCTGTGATTGCTCTATCTCCAAGTCTCTCTGCTATTTCCAGTGTTTTCCTACAATGACAACAAAAACAATAAATACACATTTTTTTAATAAGAATCATAAAATTTTTGCCGAGGCTCGATGTTCTTAATTTTTTCATAATTTGAGGCTCAAATGTTCTCAAAAGTGTTCTTATTTTATTTTTGCAGTAATATTAGACCAGAACTCAAACATTATTTATACATGTACTCAGCCACTTTACTACGGCATAACAGGTTGTCTTATGAATGACTTTTGTTTAGGAATTGCATGGTTTCGTTTTGTTGAAGTGAAAAAATTCAAAAATCACTTTTTGTTTCTTTTTTAATTTCTCATCCGAAGCTGAGCATGTTCTAAACTTGTTCTTATTTTTTTGAGAAATCGAGCCTCAGTGTTCTTATAAAGTGTGTTCTTATAAAAAAAGTGTACATTCAGAGTTGCAGTGAAAATAAACATGCTACCAAGCTAGAGTTAAAACAAACATATATCAGGTTAGAGTCCAAATGAACATGAGGACGTGGAGCAGCCGTCACTAACTAGCAGGACTTAAGCAAAAAGATTCAAACAAAAACTACTCCATAATTATTGTACATCAAGAGTTAGCGGCTGCAATTGGCCAGCTTCTCATTTCACACGTTACGGATTGATATTAATATTTGTTGCTAACAGCGTAAATAATGAAGCGGGATGAAATGAAACCTTTGTAGCATGTTTGTTCGCTTGTGTAGCATGTCACAGTGAGTATTGAATACTGTTTGTATTCAGTAGCCCATCATTGACCAATGTGGTTTAACACAGCCGATGAGGAGTTCAAAAGTGCAGTCACACCTAACAGTGGTTTTTCTCTTCAAACTCCCCCTCCATCCGACCCACAAGGTAAAACAAGAACACAATACAAATGCTTGCTTTTCACATCACCAAATGGAAAAACATGGCAATGTGACGGCTCTTAAAGCCCAGTTGCACAGCTATCTTCAACTTTGTTGTCAAATATGGAAAAAGCTAGCAGCTGTTTCCTTCGCGTACACGACGTTTGACAATAATAAACATTGTTATGTAACTCGTAAGTCTCCAGTTGACCTTCGACGGAGTCGAACAGCAATCTTCAACTACCGTAAATCCTCGATAGAACAGGGCGCTTTGTGAAACAAAAAAGGCACTTTGTTTTTTGCAAAATCTTGGGGAGGCACGTGCCCCCAGTGCCCCCCAGGTTCCTACGTCTATGACCCCAAGTAACATTCAAAGCGCTTGCAAATGAGAAAGTTAGACCAATCTCCTTGGGTAAGTTCCATCCATAATAATGACAATTTGGGACCAGCAAACTTAGAGAAACTCAGCTGATATTTCATCTATCAGAAAAATATCTGATTAGAAAACATCAATTCGCATTCTAGTATTCCGGTCCGCGTTTTAGTAAATTTTCCGATTAGTTCCGCCAGGCTGTTTGGTTTCGCACGCCGTTCCGCGTTCAGTGTTTTAGAAGTAGCCACGCGAACTTCCCAGATGCTGGCTGCTTATCATTTGCATAATAAACTAACAATTACAAATTCACATGCTCGTCTGTTAAAATGAATGTTACACGACAATGTTTTCTTTGAACTCGAACAACAAACAAAGGCATAGCTGTTGTTGTTACAAATAAAAACAACAACAAACATGTCAACGAATAACTTTGAAATATTTTGGTTATAATTTCCATAGCGGGTGTCAATTGTAATATCCAAGTTAATACACTTTTTTACTTCGTAAGAAACTTGAATCAGCACTTAGTAGCAAATGCTTTTTAATTTGACATGAAAATTTTGTCATTTTAGTACCAAACGTTTCTTAATTGGCTCTTTATTTTCCGCACTTAAAACTATCTTATTGCTTTGAAGCTGAGCATTTATCGAAGGGTGTAAACCCAGACCGTCATCAAAAAACCCGTAAAAATCAAAGTCAAACGCTAAAATCTTTTCCAAATAAAAATAAAAATGCAAAAATTAAAGTAAATAGAATCTTTTAAGAATGGAAATTTTAGATTTTCGCCCATTCTTGTTCTAGTTTCTTATAAACCAGTTTCTTCTTAAAAAAAACGTGAAAGTTAGTTACAGCTTGCATGCATATTGCATGATTAATAGCTAGTAACAGCAAGTTAATAAGTTTCATTGACATTGCGGAAAAAAATTGCCAGCGATCTGATAGACATGTGTACTCCTGCTTTTTGATATTTCTCATCAAGCACTTTTGAATTCGATGATATTAAATGATCGTAGTAATAAAGACAGCACTTTTGGCGCTTCCCATTGAATACTTTGCAAGATAATTTGCTGGGGATGGGTAGCAATTTAATTTTCCTCCAAAGAAAATATAGAATAAAAAACGGCTCTAGAGAAAGCAAATATTTGAGATTTGAGAAAATGGAAATACTTGTATAGTCTCAAATCGATCAACACTGTGCTACAGTGCTACATTGAGAACTGTGGAACCGTAGCCTGTAAATAAGGCAAGGCCATGATGGTGTAGTACTTACTTGTAGTATTCTGCAGCTATCTCAAATTCACCAAGGAAAACGTGTGCGTTGCCAAGATTGCTAAACGCTCTTCTTTCTGCTGCGCTATCGTTGAACTGACGGGCGATGAGCAAACGCTGGAAAAATAACAAAAATCAATGAACACACGTTTATGGATCATTAATAATTCATCGCAATTTAATTAATTTATTCATAACCGAGCAACTGTCATACTGGAATACTTCAATTTCAAACTCAGTCCAACACGTAAATTCTATGTAGTTACGTATGCTCAATTTCCACCGTATTACATCAAAACCGTAAATCCCTCCTCCGAGCGTCTTAGTGCTCGAAGGAAGGAATTATAAAGCTCAATGTTGTATATTGAAAATGTGGAAACGTTAATGCAATACGGAATCGAGATTCACTAAGATTTTGCACGAGTTTTAGCTTCCTAGTCATCTGTTACAACGCACACGTTGGCTATGATATGTCTTACATAACACAATGTTTCCTGAGCGTTCACACACAATAGGAAAATAGATTTATGTTGTCGGAGCTTCGTTGCGACCGCTGTGCCATCGAGAAAAAGCCGCACATTGTTCGAGCTGTTTCACCATAGTCATAAGAATAATCTAGTTTATTCTTACGACTGTGGTTTCACGTGGCATCATTGGATGCGGTTCCTTTGAATTGCGACTATCGCGCGTGGAAACTGCGCAGACTTGTGACGTCACGGGTGCCAAATCAACCAGTCCGACAATCCGACAATCCGAGCCGACGCAGTTTAGACATGGGGCCTGTCTCGTCTCTGCACGGCCAAGACATTTCAAACTAAACATTACATAACATGGACAAAAAAAAGGAGATTTCAAATTGAATTGAAGATCGTTCTGAACAAAACACCAAAGAGGGATGAGATGCAAGAGATTACTAGTAATGATTACTACCGTAAAAGCTCTATTAATAACTATATTATTTCTAATAGGCCCCTTTTGAACAAAACTTTGAATTAAACCCTCACTCTCTATTAAGCCCCTCTCATAATGAGTCCCAACAATTTTCCCAGCAACTGAACAAGCACTGAAGAATTTTGCAATCATGACACAAACAAATAGATAAAAAATGTTTTGCACCTCTTCGTGAAACTGGACAGCTTTGTCAAAATTTCCAAGCAAATAATGAGTATTGCCAAGATTTCCATAAGCTCTTCCCTCAGCAGCTCTGTCCCTGAGTTCACGAACCAACACCAGATTCGCTCTAAAAAAAGGTGTTATGATATTGCTAAAATAAAATTATCTGTCTTTCTTCTGTCGGTAGTTTCACTTGCTACAAGTTCAAAAAAGCTGTTAATACAAAATAACTCATTATCAACAGTTAACGTTGTATAATCTGATCCAGTAAAATTCAAACCGTTTCTAGTTAGAACAATATTTTCTGTCTTTCAAAAACTGAATCAACAGTTTTGCCCCTGTTGTTTTAAAACTAAACAAAGTCAACTGCAGAAGCATATCATCTACAACATGGCAAAATGTCAAAAATTTTGGATCAGTGGAATCTGTCTGGTACCTTGAAAAGACCCAGAAAAAGTTTGTTTTGAGCAGTTCAACAAACTTATGATAGCTAAAAGCAGTTGCCATAAATCAATTAAAAGAGACAAGAAGTTCAGCTTGCTGTGTTGAGAAGAAGTTCATAACATGTTAAGTATATTGGATGAAGATTTAGTATTTCTCCACATAAGATAGTGAAAGCATCTCTACTTACTCATAGAACTCAACAGCCCTTTCCAATGCAAATCTAACTTCTTCTGGAAAGTCTCCCGGGTCTCTATGTCGGCTTCTTCCGAGATGTTTTCCCTTTGCATGGTACACATTGCCAAGGTTGTACAGAGCACGAGCTTCTCCAACCTACAGAGAACAATTCTTGGCATTATTATCATTGTTAATGTTAGGATCAACATTGGTTGGTAACGTTACTGTTTTGAATTTTGATATCAACTGACATTAAAAATACCGAACAACCTGCAAGAACCTGCAAATGTTGTTTAAATGTTGTTGTTTAATGTTATTTATTGTTTAAACACAATAGGATATTACTAGGTCTATTGTTTTGAGCAGAAATATCAGCTGGAGGGTTCTTTGAATGCACTGAATCTTTTATACGGGTTTTTAAACTCTTCAATTTAGCCAGAGAACGAAAGTGCAGAAATCGAAGAAGTGAATGTCAACAAGAAAAAAATTATAAATAAATCGTCATCCATCCCAATTTATTACAAGATTGTCCTATTATTTAAAAGACGACCTTTTATCTACATTTTCAGACAAATTAGGTTATTTCTACTTTTTACACATGTTGCATTTAAATGTAAAGAAAGCATTCACATTTATGAACAAAACGCATCACACAGCTTTGGCGCATTCAGGCCCCTCTGCAATCATCTCCTAACTAATGCCAACAAAAAATATCAAATTTATTTACCTTGTCAGACAACTCTCTTGAAATATCAAGATGGCGTGTACAGCAAACAATTGCCTCGTCAAACTTGCCGAGAACTTTCAGTGTATTGCCGAGATTCCCACTGGCCTTTGCCTCGCCAATTCGATCTCCAAGAGTCCTTGCCAGTGTCAAATCATGCTTATGAAACTCAAGAGCTTTTTCGTATTCCTGCAAATAAAAATAGGCATTGCCAAGCTGACTGTAAATAGCACTCAGCGTCTTCAAATCTTCAGTTCCCTTTTGTATGGCTGCTTCGAAATACGATACTCCGGAGCGACAGTCTCCATCTTTACAAAGCCTTTCTCCTTCCAAAGCCAGTTCCATACAGGAGTGCTGTTCAGCCGCCATTTTCCAATACAGCTGCTTGATAATACCTGTCTCTCCCTTCCTTCGACTGACTGCGGGGCCTTTGTTTTGTTGCGATGGTCGTTAAGTTTTGCAAATTATTTTGTTGGTAATGCGCAATTTCTTCCCTTGCGAATTTCCGTAACTTAGTTTATCAGTTTAAATAAGTCCTGAACATATGTCGTACAGGCAAAATATATCTTCCTAGCCCCGGCTTTCACGATATCTTGAATTATCTGTTTCTTCTGTATTCTTTTCCAGAAAAACTAATAATACAATAGATTCTCAGAATTAATCTGTTTCTTTCAGCATATTCTGGAATCTGATAAAACAATTATGATTTTCCAATAATTACGTCTTGTTTTTGTAATTGCCTTATCATACGCCCACAAAAGGAAAACCAGGAACGCTTTTGCAAGTAAAGCTGCATTCCTGCGCCCACACAAACAGAGATGACAAAAAGTAAACTTAACACAGATTAAAAACCAGTAAATAATATTCAGTTATTCACAAAGGTATTTCAGTTAAGCTAAAACAATTGAATAGAAATCAGAAGAATGCTTTGCTTTGTTATCTAGTTTTTGGTATGAAATTTGGGTCTAGATAGTTATATTTTCCTTCTTGTAACTCGAAAGCCAAATAGTCGTCATCCATGAAGCTATCCTTGATTGATATCATTCGATGCCATGATGGATGGTGCTTGTTGAATCCATCTTTGTTTCTAGAAAGACACCCAAGCAAGTTATAGCAAATAAAACCCATAATATAAAATTAAACCAAACGCCATCCAGCTCCCATTTTTTTTTATAAGAAACCATGCAAAATTTTCATACCAGGGTTTCTTAGTTTCTTAGGGTTTCGTACCTAATTACGGTACGAAACGTTTCTTAGCAAGTTTCTTAATTGTTGAGATTTGTTAAAAATCTGTGGGAATGAAGTGGGCAAGTTGTTTTTAACATTTTTTCTCGTTAAAACAACAAAGAAAGTTTCTTAACTTTTTTCAGTCACGCAAAATCTCCCACCAAAGTTTCTTAAGTTTTGAAAATAGGGGCCTATGGTTTCTTATAAAGGGTTTCATATAGTGCCAGTAAGCAATCCTCCCATCCCAACAAGAGAGATTAAACGCCCCAGGCCTATATTAATTCTTGCACCCTTTAAAGAAGGTTTGACGGAGAAAATACGATAAAAAGGCGTGGTTCAAAGTGCCCCGGAACTTCTCAAATTCTTTCTTGTAAAGCCTAGCGCACAAAGCAGATGTTTGTCGCAAAAAACGAAGATCGCTGTCTTTCACGACGAAAACTTGCTGTGTGCGGGGTTAAATTCAAAAGAATTTTGTCTTTTGCAATAATCATTGAGATTAAACATGTTTGATATTAGTCTTTGTCCTTTGCGACCAAAGACACAAATCGTGCAATGTGCGGGGTCGAAAGACGGGCTTTTCATTCACAAATGCAGACAGATCATCGTCTTTTGCGACATAAATCTACCATCTGCACCACACTAGGCTTAAACCAACCTTTCAAAGCAGCTGTCGCAAACATCAAATGATACATCACCGACGCAGTCAGAGCAATGCCATCGTGTTCCCTTGATTGGGTCCACTCCACAGCCATCACACTACAAATAGACAATCATGTACAAACCCATTTATATTCACACTCAAAGTCATTTAGGCCCCGTTTACACGGGAACGGATCCGAGTGGATCCGTTCCAAAAAAGGTTACGATAGGTGTTTCATTTACACGGGTACGCATGGATTCGTTCATTTTTGGGAACGGGATCGTATCTTTTTGGGTACGCTAGAAATACGGATCCATTTGGGTACGTTCCCGTGTAAACGCTATACAATCGTTCCCATATCGTACCCAAAAGGGTCCGTATCTTTTTCTCTCGTGCAAACGGGGCCTTAATATTGCAATCGAGCACAATACAGTGGAGTACATAGTCCCACATAACATACACCTGTAATGGGGCTAGTTCTATTATCCCCAGAAAATCCTTTGTGTAACCAACCCGAGCCTCGCAACAGACACATGTGTACGGTTTCATCTATTATAACATGCACTATCTTACCCCATATCCATGATGAAAAGGCAAGTGTCGAGCCTAAAAACAAATGCATAAAAGATTGCTAAGACTAAAAGACTGCTTACACTACACAACAAACTCGGATTAAACTAACCCGGGTTAGTTTGTGTAGTGTAGATAGGGCTTTCGCATTGTTATTATGTCTTGTGAATACAGTAAGAGCCCGTATATAAGAACCAGTGAATTAAGAACCTTCCAGGCTGAAATCACTGCTCAAAACAATAGAAGAAACAATAGGCTATTGTACTTGAACAATAGGCTGGATGCAGAACTCACAGGTTCTTATACGCGGGTGTTTACTGTACGGCCTGATTCCATCAGTGCGAAGTATACAGTCTACATTGTTCACAAGAAGTCTTGCCTCAGGTCACGCCCTAGCTACAGTTTATGCGCATGCGTATTCCGATATTCAGATATCGAAATCTGGATCCGCATGTGCAGTAACCCGGTTTGAGCAAAACCCCAACTTGTCATCCCAAAACTATAACGCCATTGCATCCGCTATGTTTTGCTGCGAGTAAGGAATGGATATTTGCACACGAGAACGAAGAAACTTTGTAGCAATTAACAATTACGTTCTTATTCACACCTCTTCGAGTTGTTTCTTGACTCTCATTAAAGAAAGCAATTCTTTATACTCTGCCGTGTCTTTTAAATCTTCAGGAATCATCTCTTCATCCTGTTGATGAAATAAAACAACTCAAAACGTCACAAGAACAACTAATAATGTGATGCTATTAAAACGATAGAAAAAATAAGTGATATATAGTCATGGTGGTTCATTCATAAACAAACACTGACAGAAACACAAGGAGTATCGTCGGAGCGAATCGTTGTGATGCTACAAGCATCCTCTTCATCCTCGTTCATGTAAACACTTGGCTTCCAGGATGGAAAAAACGTCGAATTTCTGTAGCTAACTGGGTTGATCTTTGACTGCAAGGCGAGAAAAAGTTCAATGGATCGCATGGCAACAAAAATAAAAGTCGAAAGGATGCTGTACTTGCAGCCATATGCAAGCTCAACATATTCTAAGTTTTGCAATGCAGTCATGCATAGTTCGAACTCGTGAAGTTCGAACACATCTAATCGAACGAAATTCCTGCCCCTCCAAGGACAATTAATAAACCAATCCTTACAAAACAAACCTCTATGATTTAAACTTTTTTGTAATTCAAGGATATTTTCATCCTTTCACGGGGTGTTTGAATTACACATATATGCAATAAAGCGCAATACATATATACAACAACAGCTTTATCTAAGCGTGTTTGAATTAAACAGAGTTGACTGTAATGGGCTTTGGATTCACAATAGAAGAAAACAAGTCTTACTTTCTTGTGATTGCTCATATGCGGGGCCCTGCCTGGAATTGGCAGTCCAGCTCTTGCCAGCTTGATAAAATACTTCTGAACACGACTAGACACCTTCATAAAACAAACAAAAAATACCGTCATAAATAATGATTGAAACGATATAAGCAATAGAATCTCGATATTTCAGAAAAACATCACAAACTTCTACGAGCACTATCATGTTTGAGTTTGCACAACAAACTTATGACAAAATTCCATTTAATGGTCGTTGACAGAACAACATTGTCTTAGGGGGAGTGGGGATGGGGGTGGGGGGTCCACTAAAATCCATAGGAAAAGAAGTTGCTTCTTTCACATTCCTACAAGTGTCACAAGGAAATTTAAAAACGCGCAAACATAGCAGGCGTCGTTGTAATTTGTGGCTGCCAGGTTTACTACTCCAATTAGCATCACAACACAAAACACGAAATGAAATAGATCATATGATGATAACAGCGAACAGCCACCAACACATCGAGTTTTTGATCAATGTGGCTTCGGTTATGTTGAATATTGGACCAGTGTACTATACAATAGTATAAAGAACACTAACCACTGCCGAAATTCTCAGCACAACAGACAAGAGTGCTGATAAATCGATGCTTTCAAAAAGCTGTTATGAATATGAAAAGATTCCATATTCATAACAGATGTTCAATTTACACGTGTGTGTTCAAATAGTACATAGCTAATGAACAAGTGTGGACTCAGTGTGGATTTCGCCCACTCAACTTAAGTTGAACTAACGCATCCCACATGTCAGATATAGCAACAATGACTGTCTAGACGTTACATAAACTCGTTTTAACCGTTACATGTGAAGGTAGTTTGCAAGCCATGCTTGTTCGCATATGAATATTCAGGCGTTCCAATTGGTTATTCAATGCGACAGGTGCCTGATCTCAATCGCAAGCAAAAAACACGGGAAACTCGATATAACGAGCTATTTATATAACCATATTTCCGTGATGTAAAGCAATACAATTCCCCATTAAACTGCGCAATCATAGTATAATTTACCTGTGGTGTGATTAGGTCGGGGTAAAACAAACCACTATTAATAGCTACCTCCTCTTCCCAGCTAACCTTGTGCAATTTGAAACTATTGTGAACAGCTTCTATGCAACAGACACCTCTACACAACGGAAAATAGCACTTGGGCAGCATGGATTTCTGTTTTATGCAGGCTCCACATTATCAGTCAGACTGCTATAATGGCTATGGCTAGTTATATCGAGACCACATTGCACGCCTGTTACCTGTTTCGGTGTTCTGTTTCCAAGGGCCTTTGCTATCTTTTCCCATCTCCTCGCCTCTACATCTTCCGGTGGGTAGACTTGCAGCAACTTTTCCAAACGCTCCTGCGCACAAAAGTCAAAATTAACACTTCGTCGTGCCCAGGTAAAATAGAGTTGGGCCTCAATCGAATTGAAACATCAAAAATTCTCCAATATCGCAATTCTTCGAGTAAGCGCAGAGACGCTTGTTAAACTCTTCAGGTCTATCGCTGGGGGGCGCTTATTAATATCCATGCGGTGTAATGGGGGAGGCGTATGGAAAAACAGAGAGAATTTATTCGTAGCGTGATGTAATAGAAGCCAAGGCAAGTAGGAACTGAGGAAAACAGAAAAATATTTGCAAGGGTTTATTAGAATACCTGTTCTTCTGTTGTCCAAAGCCTGTTGAAACTCAAAGGGTTGGCATCGTCAACTTGTCTGCCTCGAACGAGCTTCAAGCTGGATTGATCTTGAGACCTGGGGGGCGGGTGTATTGAATAAAGATGAAGATCAACAAACAGGGAAAACATGTGCAAACGCTGAAACACAGGGTACAGATGATTTGGATGTAGATGAAGCACACCCACCCTTCTGAGCTGACACTTTCATTGTCCTCTTGAAACAACAAATTGGATTTCACACGGCTGTCGGTCCCTTGCAAATCACCTGCAGATCAATAAAGAGAAACCGCAATAGTATCAATAGACAAATGGTATCCAATCATGTCACAGTCCTTGGACCGTTGGCACACTTTCATGACTGCACTATCTTCCACTATTTCTTGTGATCACTCGGTTCTCTGACACAAGCTTTTGTCAGGACAGACTCAATTAATACTGGTGATATGGAAACAAGTACTACCTGTCCAATGGGTTGTCGTAAACTAAACCGGGCTCCCACAGCCAGGGCAATCTGGCTGACTGGTGTATGTAAACACACAGCAAGAAAAAAAGAAGACCAGTCGAGGGAACTTGTTAAAGAACTTGATAAAGCCAAAAGTTTTGGTTAAGAACTTGAAAAAGCCAGCAGCATAGAACTTGATAAAGCCAAAAGTGTTGGTTAAGAACTTGATAAAGCCAGCAGCATTGATAAATAACTTGATAAAGCCAGCAGCATTGATAAATAACTTGATAAAGCCAACAGCATTGTTAAAGAACTTGATAAAGCCAAAAGTGTTGGTTAAGAACCTAATAAGGCCAGCAGCATTGATAAAGAACCTGATAAAGCCAGCAGCATTGTTAAAGAACTTGATAAAGCCAAAAGTGTTGGTTAAGAACTTGATAAAGCCAATAGCATTATTAAAGAACTTGATAAAGCCAGCAGAATTAATAAAGAACTTGATAAAGCCGAAAGTGTTGGTTAAGAACTTGATAAAGCCAGCAGCATTGTTAAAGAACTTGACAAAGCCAGCAGAATTAATAAAGAACTTGATAAAGCCAAAAGTGTTGGTTAAGAACTTGATAAAGCCAAAAGTGTTGGTTAAGAACTTGATAAAGCTAACAGCATTGACAAAAAACTTGACAAAGCCAACAGCATTGATAAAGAAATTGATAAAGCCAACAGCCATAACTGGAGAAAAGATGGGTCACCAGTAGGTCACAACCGATTGAACAGAATGCAAGGAAATTTCCATTGATTATCAGGCAGCATCTCAAAAGTTATATTAATCGCATTAGTTTGCACAATCTGTTTATTACGCTAACCTTTTGTCCGAAAACTCCTTCTGGTGCTTGCAAAATACCCTTGTGGAATTTTCGATAAGCCTGAAGTGGTGAGATAGTGCGTCCAATCAATTTGCGGAAGAGCTGCAATTGATTGTCTCTTTGGAAGCTCTGGTGGATCCTAAAACAAGAATAATTGGGCACAATACAAAACCAAAGCAGGGCCTTCACTACTAACAAGATCACATTATCTTCAACTTGTTGAAAAAATTTTCTACAGCTTGTTAAAAACAGAATATAAAATATCCAAGTTGCATGTGTAACTGTATATATGTATATAAACAATTTACCGAATAAAAACCAGTCCCTTTGAAGATAGGTACAACGTTTCGGGCTTGACTCGTTATTTAAAAACAGGCATATATACAAACCTTTGACTGTAGAGATTCCACAAAAGCAATTGGGTCCTCGAGAGATCTTTCTTTCCACTTATGAAGAACTTGTAAGTCCTGCAATGAGAAGCAAACCTAAGGTCCATTGGATGGTCACAAAATGAAGCATAAGAAACTTGTTTAGGTTGGAGACCAAGTCAATTCACCTTTACAGCTTGGATCCTCTGTGCTTCTAGAACAACTAGAGTCTTCAGCAGTACTTTATAGCTATGAAAAAGGATAAAATGGTTATTGAATGGTTATGAGAATATTTGATAGTTTGCAAAATAGTTCTTGAGTTTACTTGGGTTGAAGTTACTGAAAGACAAGGCAACAAATGGGAAGCAATATGAGTGACAAAGACAGAATGGTATACAAATAGTTCAACACGCTGAGTATAGCAACTCAAATGGTGATAACAGTGAGATCCAAACAACTCTGATTAACAACTAAAAAAGTCTGATTCCAGAAGCATAACTTGAAAAACATCTAAATATCTAGTTCAAAGTCATCATCAACATTGTCTTCTTCGATGATGCTAAAAGAAAGAGCAGCTTTGGTTCTGTGTGTTTCAAATACACACCCCTCTATAAAAGGGCGTATATTCGAGGGGGGCATTTAATAGAGGGGGCATTTAATCAAAGCATTGCAGTATTGGCTTACTCTTTGTTGTGTTTAAATGCCAAATGATCAGACTCAAAATAGAATCGATCATCAGAATTGGCACCTAACTCGTCATCATCAATGTCGTCATTGTCATCATTGTTGTAATTGTCATCTTTATTGTCATCACCACCATCATGATCCTCTTGATTATCTTGAGAATCATTACTAGCACAAGAAGCAGTCATGTCATAATCATCATTGTGCAAACCAGTTATGCTTTCTTTTCTTTGCATTTTGATACCCTTGTTAACTTGTGCATTAGCATTGATATCTTCAGCCACAGAAAGAATGTTTTCATTGCTCCTAGTGTACAGAGATGGACTCGTAGCGCTACGACCTCCCATCATCATCATCATAGAGGAATCATCTCTTCCATTTGCAACTGGGTGGTTGGCAGCAAGACACAGGTTTTTCTCAGGCAATTCTTCTTCTTTCCACTTGATGCTTTGGGGAGAACTTGAATGTTTTGATATCCCCTCTTCCTCTAATTCTTCCGTGCCATCCGTAGCTTCAACACTTCCACCTGGACGTGAGTTATGAAGGTGAACTTCATCCACGTGTAGCTGCAAAGCTGATGACAATTTTGGGCCTAAATGTTGCTTGTCAACATTGTCACCACCATCATCCTGGGATCTTTTCCTCGACTGATGACTCCCTTGCGGCTTGAGGGGCACCGGCTCGTCTTCATCGACAACACAAACATCCACATCACTATCGTCAACATCAACTAATAATGAATTGTCACTGTTCATAATAGTTTATTGGATGCACAATCCATCATTTGAAACCCGCGCGGATATTCTTTAACATGCACCAAAATCTGTAAGTCATTTGCATCCGAAAAAATCCAAAAAAGAAAAAAAGAAGAAAAAGAAAAAAAGAAAAAACAGAAAATATAGAAAAATAAAAAAAACGCGAAAAAAAAAAAGAATAAATAAAATGAAAAACGAAAAATGAAAAGCGAAAAGCGAAAGAAAAGAAAAAGTGAAAAAACATTAATAAATAATGATGAAAACAATAATGGAAGCGAGGTTAGTCTATAAGGGTTGACACGTCAGAGAAGAAATCATCTTGTAGATGAAGCTACAATCAAATCACGTTAAGATTGTATTGTTGTAATTAAATAAATCAAATGCTTAGTTAAAGACGTTTCCTATATCACCAAAGTCTGTATTATTCAATTGGGAATTTTTTGATGAAATGAACTGAAAGTAAAGTAGGTAAGTCAGCCCATGTCATGGTAGAGGTAGGTAGGTAGTAGGAGGATTTAAATTGTAACTTGCACTTTTCTCTAACTTGCCTTTATATTTTGAGACCTGCAATTTTATGATGCTATTCACCTGCTTTTATCTTTAAAAACAAATATTTTAATTGAAAGATTATCTATTCTGTTGAGCTGCAATCTGATTCCAGGATCTTGCATCATATTGTCTCAATGGATGCTCCAAGTCGACGAACATTTGTCAGCATTGACACTGCTTTTTACGACAAGTATGATAAATCATCGCAAAGCTTTTCTTTAAAAAGGGTATGTTTTGGTTTCACAATCTTCTGGATCATTTAATTGCTGGAGCTTCTGGGGGTGGACATACTTAGATTCTGTTCAAATAATACTCAGAGTGTATACTGTAATTGAGGAGAGACTCTCTGCTCAATTACAGTATACACCCTGAGTATTTGAGTATTTGTTTCAGAGAGGTACTCTCTCTCTCTTTGAGAGAGTACCTCTCTGAACAAATGAGACACACAAAGTCCCTTCTAGTATAAGCCTTTCTACAATATATTAGGGATGGTAATATCTCTAACTCTGCAAGTCTAATGTACCTGTTAGATACCTACTATTTTTCTCTGTCAATTAGGTTTTTGCTTCTTCCCATGTGTGTCGAATTTTGTTTCTTTCGTTTATTCATCATTTTATTTCATTTCTAAAAAGGTGTGGAGGAGGCTGCCATCATTCCAAAAATATTTTTGTCTCTTGGTTGTGTTTTTTATCGTGCCATTGCTGTTCCTATTTCTTCGGTTCACCTCGCCGAACATTGCTGAGTTGGAGAGAGATACCGAACATAAACCTCATGAGGACATAAGTCACCAAATCCCCAAACCTTTAAACCGGGAATTGATACTGCAAAAGTTGAAGGAGCACCGTGAACAGCAACGCGGGAATAAACGAGGTCCACCAAAACTCTTTGACAGGGGAAATGCAAAAGAAGTCACAAAGGAAGGTGAAGCTTTAATAAGGAGCTCTGATCCCAGCAAGCATTCTAAATTGCAAGGAAGACTGGGTGAAAATGAACCTGATGTGGTAAAAAATACAGAGAAAAAACATATAACAGATTTTGCAAAGTCCCCAGAACTGATAAAGCAGACAGCCAGGCAGAAGGATGTGGTCAATGCTTTTAAGCATGCCTGGAAAGCATACAAGGAGTATGCGTGGGGGCACGATGAGCTTCAGCCGATTTCAAAAACACACAATGAATGGTTTGGTCTCGGTTTGACTCTTGTTGATGCTCTTGACACAATGTGGCTGATGAATCTCAAGGATGAATACAAAGAAGCCAGGGACTGGGTTGATAAAAATTTGCATTTCCATCAAGCTGGTGACGTGAATTTATTTGAAACTACAATCCGAATACTTGGTGGCTTGCTCAGCATCTACCACCTCACAGATGATCCAATGTATCTTGCCAAAGCTGTGAGTATGATTTCGTGTTCAATTTTCAATGAAGAAATAGCTAAAAAAACATGCTTTAAATAAAGTAATTATTTACATAAATAAAGTAATTATTAATCATGATATGTCAAGTATTTACATATCTTGACATATCATGATTAAGAAAATTTTACATCTAATTAATTGTCTAGTGCACAATTCACTTAACACTTTGTACCTTGTTTTTTGTCACATTGCATTTTGAAAATGCTTTTTCAAAATCATGAGTTAACCAAGCAGTTTTTGGTTTTCTTTATGGTTCTATCATATTAAGTTGAAGTTGTATTTCATTGTTTTGGGCACAGTCAATTGCCACCAGTGCGTATACTGACTTGAAAGTTGCAAGGATTCTTCAATCCAACTGTTGCTCTATTGTTTGTTTGCAGAAAGATCTTGGGGATAGGTTGCACAAAGGAGGATTTTCAACCGGAACGAAGATTCCATATTCCGATGTTTACTTAACGTCACAGACTGGTCACTCCCCAAGCTGGGGTCCAGACAGTTCTCTCTCCGAGGTTTCAACAATTCAACTGGAATTCAAAGACCTCAGCAAATCAACTGGCGATCCAAAATACAATGTATGTGTTCATTATATTACTTTGGAGTAAGTTCTGATTTGTCTTCGATAACTAATGTTCATAGTTCGATGAACGAGCAACAAAGTAATTTTCCGATTTCAGGTGGGAACTTGGAAGCACCAAGGAGCATATCCAACCGATAAAGCTAACTAAATTGCCCGTGCTTTATTTTTAAACGCCCATGTCAGAAGCACCCTTTTTTGAGAAATGCTGCCCCCTATACTTATGCCCACCCCTCCTCAAATGAAGTGCGTCCGATATGCCCCTGTTGGGTTAACAATACTTAACAGACGATATTGTAGTAGAATATCCAAGTTGCGTGTGTATATATGTATATAAACAATTTAACGAATAAAAACCAGTTACTTTGAAGATAGGTACAACGTTTCGGGCTTGACCCGTTATCAAGTCAGATATTGTAGTAGGTCAGCTAGAATTTCCTAAGCTCAGTTCAAGTAAAATATAATTAATATGCAATGTATCTTTGTGCAGGATGCAGCTCAAGGTGTTATGGACCATTTGTTTACACTTCCAAAGAAAAATGATCTTGCTCCGATGTTTATCAATCCGGAAACCGGACAGTTCCGTGCGGATTCGACCATAACTCTAGGAGCCCGGGCTGATAGCTACTATGAATATCTACTCAAACAATGGCTTCAGTCTGGAAAGTCCGACGACAGGTAAGGCCGGTTGTTAGATTAAAAGCCACCTCAGAAACAAAAACAACCAAAATACGCTGAATGCTCAGGGGAATGAAAGCCTGGTTTGGTCATAGAGGGCTTCGAGCTAATGTTGTTCGGAGCTCGAAGCTTCGAAGCAAGCGAAAGTCAGGAAGGACAGAAAACCATTCGAATTTAAACCGCCGTTGACTTTAGATTAGATTCCGCACCAAGAAAAAGCGATGTTTTTCTAGTGACTATGATTAAATTTGGAAATTACTCAATTATGAATTAGAGAGCTGGTGTGTACTTCGAAATATTGACCAAGTAACGAACTTTTAGTGTATAATATCATCTTGCTTTTGGCTAACTTTATTAATGATCATTTCTCGACAGATTCAAAGATGAATACAATAGAGCTATCGACGGAGTAATGTCGACGTTAGTGAAGCGCTCTAGTCCAAATGGATTGGTTTTCGTTGGCGAGCTTTTAAATGGATGGACGTACAGTCCTAAAATGGTATTAATTTCTTACTTAGTTTAATTGATATTGCAATAGTTTGAACAAATTTCATATTTTTCTTAAGATGCTCGATGTTTCATGTGTATTTTCGAATGACTTTGACTTTTCCTTCAATGTTGAATTTATGAATTTTGAATTTCAAAAAATCACTTGAAATGAAATAACAGCGTGTCGATTTCAAATTGAAATTCTGACATAGCTCGTCTCAAAGGGGCTGAAAAAGCTGCGAGTGTCAATCAATAATTGAAAAAAGTAAAGTTTTAATGAAAACAAAGACAGTGTTCTGGAATTGTGTTCTTTTATCATAGGATCATTTGGTTTGTTTTCTCCCTGGCACATTGGCGCTCGGATACCACAATGGCCTTAATGTGAAGCACATGAATTTTGCCAAAGAGCTTCTCGAGACATGCTATATGATGTATCATGAGATGCCCACTGGTTTGAGTCCCGAAATCGCCTATTTTAACCTACCAAGTGGCGGTTCAAAAGATATCATTGTCAAGGTAGGCTTCACTACAGTGGGCAGGGCAACTCAATTTTTTTCATAAGAGCACTGGTTCCGCCGTTATTCGTTATAATGCTACACATATAAATACCCGAAATCTAATCTGAATCAATCAAATCTATTGTTCAAACACAATGGACCATTGTTATTTCTATTGTTGTTCTGTCATTCACCAAACATTTAGCCGTTAAAATTGTCTTTTTATTTTTATTTAGCCTGCAGATTCGCACAATTTACTGCGTCCTGAAACAGTTGAATCAATGTTCGTTCTATACAGACTTACTGGTGATAAGAAATACCAAGAACAGGGATGGAAGATTTTCCAGGCATTTGAAAAGTACACCAAGATCCAGGGTGGCGGATATTCTAGTATCAATAACGTTTTAAATCCAAGCGAACCTGATTTCAGGGACAAAATGGAATCGTTCTTCCTTGGCGAGACATTAAAATATTTGTTCTTGTTATTCGGAGAAAACAATTTAGTTTCTCTAGACAATTACGTATTTAATACCGAAGCCCATCCACTACCAATATGGAAAAATTAAGAATATATTTTTATAGCTTATTATTGCAAATTTAGTTTTGTGGCATTACTTATTCCATACAGTGTTAGTCTTTACGTTAGGGGAATATTTTGCGAAGCAGGGGGTTTGTGGGTGGGAGGGACAGTTTTAATAGAGCAATAAGAATTCAAAACATACGTTAATGGATGCAAAGAATCAACAGAAATTTATCTGAAGTACATTTGTAAGAAGCAAAGATTTTCCCATTTG
Organism: Sanderia malayensis; assembly: GCA_013076295.1. Taxonomy (NCBI): domain Eukaryota; kingdom Metazoa; phylum Cnidaria; class Scyphozoa; order Semaeostomeae; family Pelagiidae; genus Sanderia; species Sanderia malayensis. The sequence continues at coordinate 65,194 of RQOL01000527.1, read as the reverse complement.
ATTAGATATGTAATATGATTTTCTGGTTGTTCAATAGAGCTTCCTGAAACAGTATCTAGCTTCTAAAATTCTGATGCAGTTCCGGCTTGATGTCGTATACTAATGAAAGAATTCTATTCATTATTTCATCTTGATTCTTGTCGACCAGCTGTCCCATTTGATCAAGACGAACATCAGTGTCTTTGTTATTTCTAGCTTGAAAATCGTCCTTTCCTTGTTGCTAAAAAAGGAGAGATTACATTCTCATTACACTACACATCTTTGAATTAAATTCCAGCAACATTTTGATGCCAAACCCTGTTCGCAATTAATCAAATCAATACACACAAATACTTTTCTTGATTATATTTACATTTTTTTGTTTCTCTCTGAACTTGATTTCACACTCTCCTCGGTATTGCTCAATGTCTGCGGCTGCCTCTTCCTTTGCCTGTTTTAATCTTTTGGTTTTTCCTGAAAAAAATAGCAACGAAAATTACTTGTAGAATATTCCAACGGCAGGGGAAACAATAAGGGAGCACTTGCGATGACACGAAAATACCAGGTCATACAATACAAGAGGGTTCTGACCCACCCATCCACACTAAATGTTTTTATTCAAATATATATATGAATATCAAGTCACAGAAACTGTATACACGAATGTGAGCGTATCATTTTAAATAAACGTCTGAAGAACCATGTATGCAAAAAAATTCCAACGTGTTAATAAATGGGTTTGTCCAACAACGGAGAATCCCGTGATCTTCACTCGGGGTGAAGAACGACTGTGAGAGTTGATGATGGCCTATTGTCTGTCTCTTAGCTTACGTTTTCTTGCATCTGCAACAAGCTCCGCAGCCTTCTTTTCAGCAGCCAGCAATTGTTGGATTCCTTGAGATTGTGAAGCCATCGTATTTGGTGAAATTTCACCGAATGATTCGGAAAAAATACTCTTGCAAAGTTAGAAGTAATTTCGTAAACAATAGCTGAAGAAATGCAACCAGCAGAGCAGAGTGAGTGAGTGAGTGACCTAATGCTCAGCCTCACTCTGATAAAAAGCAACCTCGATTCGATTTCATCAAATGAATTGTTGTTGTTGCTGTTGTTGTCATCACTTTGGGGAAAGGAAAAGAACAGAAAAAAAGAAATTGAAAGAGAGCAGGAAGGAAGATGAAGCATGTACCAATTCACTCTTCAAGATTAGTCATTGTTGCAGCAAAAGCCACCTGAAATGGCGTTACCTTCTTACTCCAGCCGTAAATCAAAACATCGTAGCGTAATAATCCAAAGTCCACGTTTTGGTAATTATGGATATTTTCCACTATTGCTTGAATTCGTCCTGCTGATTTTTCTGTTGTGCTCAAGTAACGTTGCTTATGCAATTGTATTGATCTCAAACTGGCATCAATTTATATTGCTTTTGGCAAGCTGCTGGGCTTTGATGGTAATGCACATTTCAGACCATCTGCCACTTGTTTCAGCAAGATATGGAAATTTGCTTTTTCGAAAAACTGGTGCCAGTCAGGGTATCCTTTTAGCCATCACCATGGGACATTTCGTGTATTCACAGCAGGCTATTGTTTGCGGAATGTCAACAAAACATCAAGCATCAAATGCTTTGTCGTCTCATTTGCTGATAATTTACACAAGAACCATCTGGGCATTCTCGTGTTCAATGTTTGTATTTGGTTGTTTCTACATGCTTCAAATTGGCTCAGCTTTCATAAGCCTGATAATGATATTTTCATGCTATTTCCTTCAAAACCACATTACCGATCTCACCGTTATTTTACCAAGTATCAATGTTCTCGTCTATTTTGGTCTGTTCTGGTTGCTCAACTATTTTTGTCGGCAAAGTTTCACAATCGGGGAGTCGTCAATACTTTGCCAAGCAGCTGTCATGTTACTTATGGACTTTTTCGGTATTTTTGTGCAAAGAACTGAGCTTTCAATCTTTGCTGCCTGCAAGAATTTATTGGAGGTAACCAACCGAAGTCAGACATATGCATTTATTTCTAGTCTTCTGGTTTCCTTCTTTATTATATCACTCGTTCTGAGCCCAGTATTCCACTGTTTGGCCTACCACACAAAATCACAGAAGGACAACATCATATTCAGCATTGGATTTTACATTGGGGGAATCTTGAACGTTGCTGCAATTTTTATACCCATCGCAAACACAGCACTTGATTCAAATTTATTCACTTTTCTTTTATCTCTGATCAACTACAAATCAATTATATTGACTATTTACTGGATGTGTTGCCTTGCACTTTCTATTGTCATTGTTGTATGGCATGCAGATTTCAACAATGGAGCAAGCTTTATACCAAATATAATTGCTCGAAAGCTATTTCATTTCATTGCTGTTCTGATTTATCTACCAGGAATATATTTTTGCCCAGACTGGATTCGTGTGAGTTCGTCTTTGGCTGTTGTGCTACTTGTCATACTAGAATATGTACGGATATTCAAGATCTACCCAGCCAGCAGTCTGCTTGAAAGATACATGATTTCTTTCGTCGATGAACGAGATCAAGGCTTAGTCATTTTGACACACATTTACCTTCTACTGGGATTTTCCATTCCAGTTTGGATTTTCCCCTTCGAAACTGCCTCTTCTTTGTATTGTCTTGTTCCTTATGCTGGCATATTATCACTTGGTTTTGGCGATGCCTTTGCTTCCATTTTTGGTACTCTGTATGGCAGAGTTAAAATTCCTGGAAGTAAAAAGACAATTATTGGAACTTTTGCTTGCATTTTTAGTCAATTTTTCGCTGCACTTTTTATTCTTCTTTTGCATAACAGGCATATCTCCTTAATTGAGACTTTCCACTTGTTCATAGGAATAGTTTTTGTGTCTTTTATGGAAGCAGTAACATCTCAGATAGATAATCTTATTCTTCCTCTATTTTTGTATGCTATTCTTGTAAAAGTTGTTTGATAAACAAATTGTTTCATTGTTATTATTATTGTTGTTGTTATGTGATGTGGTGGCAATAATATGTGATAAATGTGTCGGATGGACCACGTACGAGGAAGGAAAAGGAAATACCATAATTTTGTGTTTTGATATACTGTTTTCTTTTGTGTTTTTATTATTGTGCTGGTCGCCAAGATTTAGAGCAAGCAAGCATATATTTGTTTAAAAGACTTGTACACCATATTTCTCAATAAATTATTGTTCTATTTTTACAAGTGTTTTATATGGAAAGCCTTACACATAAATTGCATATTTTCTGCTACAATAATGTCTGCATATGCGGTTAGGTCATTAGGTTATTTATTGCAGTGACTGAAACTGAAGTCTGCTGAAGTCTTGCTCAGCTGCATGTTATAATACCACAGCCGTATATCTGACAATTGCACAATTGAATTGCATGTTAACATGTATCAGAGATATCATGCATGTTCATTGCACACTCATGAAATTTTGTTAAAATTGATGTTCGATGATGAAATTAAACCTTAATACCATCATTCTGAAAATGGAATCAATATGAGTTATGTACTGAATAAGCTAAGTTCGAAAAAAGAGGTGGATAATGCAATCAGAAGTGTAGAAGATAAAGTTTTGGTGCTGCGCTTTGGAAGGGAAGACGATGCCGTTTGCTTGCAACTGGACGATGTTGTATGTTGCATGCCATATCAAATATATAATCGGTGTTATCTGTGCTAACATAAAGTTCCATATATGCTATATTATAATTAATGATTTCTGCATTTATGCAAAGCACATTTATTCTCCTATAAACAGTGAGTTTTAGACGCCTTTGGTTTGATTGTAGTAGATGTTATTTGCACTAGTCTTGTAATGCTCTTGTTTCTTTTAGCTTGCCAAGACGGCAGCAGAGCTGAGAAACATGGCTGAAATTTTTATCATTGACGCAGACAGCATGCATGTTTATGTTGACTATTTCGACATAACTTTGATCCCTGCAACTATCTTTTTTTTTAACGGACAGCACATGAAGGTTGACTTTGGGTAATGAGATGATTCTAACTTATCATCCTCAAATGCTTCATTTATTTTACTCCGAACAGAGCTTTGCTTACTCCAAACAGAGCTCTCTAAGAATTTCTCATGCAAGGGAAAACTATGAATTAATTTAATCAGTTTACTATACCATGAAGTTTAACATAGGATGGCTTTGTTATATCAAGATTGTATACCATAGTACCAGTATACGATGGAATACAACTTTATTTTTATTTCATTATAACATCAAATTGCATTTCAGAACTCAGGATCACACAAAATTTATTGGCACTTTTAAAACAAAACAAGATTTCATTGATCTTGTTGAAGTTATTTTCAGAGGTGCAATGAAAGGAAAGCTGATTGTTACAAGTCCAATTGACCAAAGAAACATTCCAAAATACTCACTCTTGTACAAAGAAATCTAGACATTTAAAATAACATGTTATTAGTGAATAAAAGCTACTTTTCTTTTTATCAACAAAGATCGTTCTCACAAATAAATGTGTTCTTACTGTGCTCATGTTCTTGGGGAAGACAAATCTCCTTTTGTGTATCATTATTTGATCATCAATCTATGTACTGCTCTTTCATGTTATATATTGCAGTGAGGTATGTTCAGCTCTGTCTTCCAAATTAATTGGATATCTTCATATTGTTATTCAATGACTAGCTCATCAATGGCCCAATCCTCAAAGCTTCCATCAGGAAGATAACGGCGTATGATAATGGGTATCTTCCTTGCCTTCAACTCTTTCATGGCAATGTGAAGAGGGTCTGTTTCACCATCAAGTTCAACCATAACAGGAGCATTCATGCTGATCTGTAGAGCACGTGTGCCAAGCACGCGAGCTCTTTCGTATTTCGTGAGATATGGCGTTGTGTTCCTCTTCCTTTGGCTGCCAGATTGGGGGTCTTCAGTCGCCGGAAGAATATCTATCCTATCTGCTTCTTCTATCGCCGTGTCATCTTGATCGTCGAATTGCTCGTCTTCTTCGACATCTTCCATGTCCGCGTATCCCATATCATCATCGTCTGCCATGCCTGAAATTTGCCTTCTTTTTCGTATTACTTTGAAGTTTGAAGATCGAGACTTTCGATGTGTATTTGCGTGGATAAAATGCAGCGAAGAAAATGTGTTTTCGTGTGTTCGTGTGGTTGATTTTCCACAAAGTATGCAACAAAAGAAGGTTCTGCACCTTCGCAGTAGGTAACAACATTTTATGCGCAGGCTGTCCACCTTTGTCGGTTAGTCCCCGATGTATGCGTCCTATAAGGTCCCGAAACATTAAATTCATATATATCCTATAGGAGCTAAGGGCCTACCTTTACCTATAGGAACATTGTTCCTAGTACAGGCAGGCCTTAGCAAGTCATATATATCCTAAGGGTCCTGAAACAATCTATAGAGGTACAGTACATTACATTATATTCCTGAATATGTGTAGATATAGTAAGCAGACGTATATAGCTGTAGATAGAATGTATATAGTGTATATAAGCATGGTGGATGTACATTCTAGGATATATTTCTGAATAAGTGTAGATATAGTAAACAGACGTATATAACAGTAGATAGAATGAATAGAGTTTATATAAGCATGGTGGAAGTACATTCTAGGATATATCTCTGAATAAGTGTAGATATAGTAAACAGACGTATATAACAGTAGATAGAATGAATAGAGTTATATAAGCATGGTGGAAGTACATTCTAGGATATATCTCTGAATAAGTGTAGATATAGTAAACAGCACGTATATAACAGTAGATAGAATGAATAGAGTGTATATAAGCATGGTGGATGTACATTCTAGGATATATTTCTGAATAAGTGTAGATATAGTAAACAGACGTATATAACAGTAGATAGAATGAATAGAGTTTATATAAGCATGGTGGAAGTACATTCTAGGATATATCTCTGAATAAGTGTAGATATAGTAAACAGACGATATAACAGTAGATAGAATGAATAGAGTGTATATAAGCATGGTGGAGTACATTCTAGGATATATTCTGAATAAGTGTAGATATAGTAAACAGACGTATATAACAGTAGATAGAATGTATAGTGTATATATACATAAGCATGGTGGAAGTACATTCTAGGATATATCTCTGAATAAGTGTAGATATAGTAAACAGACGTATATAACAGTAGATAGAATGAATAGTAGTGTATATAAGCATGGAGGAAGTACATTCTATGATATATTCTGAATAAGTGTAGATATAGTAAACAGACGTATATAACAGTAGATAGAATGTAGTAGTGTATATAAGCATGGTGGAAGTACATTCTAGGATATATTCTGAATAAGTGTAGATATAGTAAACAGACGTATATAACAGTAGATAGAATGTATCTAGTGTATATAAGCGGTGGAAGTACATTCTAGGATATATTTCTGAATGAGTGTAGATATAGTAACAGACGTATATAGCGGTAGATAGAATGTATATGTGTATATAAGCATGGTGGAAGTACATTCTAGGATATACTTCTCAATAAGTGTAGATATAGTAAACAGACGTATATAACAGTAGATAGAATGTATAGTGTATATAAGGATGGTGAAGTACATTCTAGGATATATCTCTGAATAAGTGTAGATATAGTAAACAGACGTATATAACAGTAGATAGAATATATAGTGTATAAAAGCATTGTGTGAAGTACATTCTAGGATATATTCTGAATGAGTGTAGATATAGTAACAGACGTATATAGCGGTAGATAGAATGTATATAGTGTATATAAGCATGGTGGAAGTACATTCTGGGATATACTTCTCAATAGTGTAGATATAGTAAACAGACGTATATAACAGTAGATAGAATGTATCTAGTGTATATAAGACAGTGAAGTACATTCTAGGATATTTCTGAAATAATGTAGATAGTAAACAGACGTATATAACAGTAGATAGAATGAATAGAGTGTATATAAGCATGGTGGAAGTACATTCTAGGATATATCTCTGAATAAGTGTAGATATAGTAAACAGACGTATATAACAGTAGAAGAATATAGTGTATAAAAGCTGGTGAAGTACATTCTAGGATATATTCTGAATAAGTGTAGATATAGTAAGCAGACGTATATACAGTAGATAGAATGTATATAGTGTATATAAGCATGGTGGAAGTACATTCTAGGATATACTTCTCAATAAGTGTAGATATAGTAAACAGACGTATATAACAGTAGATAGAATGTATTAGTGTATATAAGCATGGTGAAGTACATTCTAGGATATATTTCTGAATAAGTAGATACATAGTAAACAGACGTATATAACAGTAGATAGAATGTATAGTGTATATAAGCATGGTGGAAGTACATTCTAGGATATATCTCTGAATAATATATAGTAAACAGACGTATATAACAGTAGATAGAATGTATAGTGTATATAAGCATGAGAAGTACATTCTAGGATATATTCTGAATAAGTGTAGATATAGTAAACAGACGTATATAACAGTAGATAGAATGTAGTGTAGTGTATATAAGCATGGTGGAAGTACATTCTAGGATATATCTCTGAATAAGTATAGATATAGTAAACAGACGTATATAACAGTAGATAGAATGTATAGTGTATATATAAGATGGTGAAGTACATTCTAGGATATATTCTGAATAAGTGTAGATATAGTAAACAGACGTATATACAGTAGATAGAATGTATAGTGTATATAAGCATGGTGGAAGTACATTCTAGGATATATCTCAATAAGTAGATATAGTAAACAGACGTATATAACAGTAGATAGAATGTATCTAGTGTATATAAGGCGGTGAAGTACATTCTAGGATATATCTCTGAATAAGTGTAGATATAGTAAACAGACGTATATAACAGTAGATAGAATGTATAGTGTATAAAGCATGGTGGAAGTACATTCTAGGATATATTCTGAATAAGTGTGATATAGTAAACAGACGTATATAACGGTAGATAGAATGTATATAGTGTATATATAAGCATGGTGGAAGTACATTCTAGGATATACTTCTCAATAAGTGTAGATATAGTAAACAGACGTATATAACAGTAGATAGAATGTATAGTGTATATAAGGACGGTGAAGTACATTCTAGGATATATTCTGAATAAGTGTAGATATAGTAAACAGACGTATATAACAGTAGATAGAATGATATAGTGTATAAAAGCATGGTGAAGTACATTCTAGGATATATTCTGAATAAGTGTAGATATAGTAACAGACGTATATAACAGTAGATAGAATGTATATAGTGTATATAAGCATGGTGGAAGTACATTCTATATATTCTCAATAGTGTAGATATAGTAAACAGACGTATATAACAGTAGATAGAATGTATAGTGTATATAAGCGGTGAAGTACATTCTAGGATATATTCTGAATAAGTGTAGATATAGTAAGCAGACGTATATAGCGTAGATAGAATGTATAGTGTATATAAGCATGGTGGAAGTACATTCTAGGATATTCTCAATAGTGTAGATATAGTAAACAGACGTATATAACAGTAGATAGAATGTATTAGTGTATATAAGCGGTGAAGTACATTCTAGGATATATCTCTGAATAAGTGTAGATATAGTAAACAGACGTATATAACAGTAGATAGAATGTGTATAGTGTATAATAAGCATGGTGGAAGTACATTCTAGGATATATTTCTGAATAGTGTAGATATAGTAAACAGACGTATAACAGTAGATAGAATGTATATAGTGTATATAAGCATGGTGGAAGTACATTCTAGGATATATCTCTGAATAAGTGTAGATATAGTAAACAGACGTATATAACAGTAGATAGAATGAATAGAGTGTATATAAGCATGGAGGAAGTACATTCTAGGATATATTCTGAATAAGTGTAGATATAGTAAACAGACGTATATAACAGTAGATAGAATGTATGTAGTGTATATAAGCATGGTGGAAGTACATTCTAGGATATATCTCTGAATAAGTATAGATATAGTAAACAGACGTATATAACAGTAGATAGAATGTATTAGTGTATATAAGGCGGTGAAGTACATTCTAGGATATTTCTGAATAAGTGTAGATATAGTAAACAGACGTATATACAGTAGATAGAATGTATAGTGTATATAAGCATGGTGGAAGTACATTCTAGGATATATTCTCAATATGTAGATATAGTAAACAGACGTATATAACAGTAGATAGAATGTATAGTGTATATAAGCGGTGGAAGTACATTCTAGGATATATCTCTGAATAAGTGTAGATATAGTAAACAGACGTATATAACAGTAGATAGAATGAATATAGTGTATAATAAGCATGGTGAAGTACATTCTAGGATATATTCTGAATAAGTGTAGATATAGTAAACAGACGTATATAACAGTAGATAGAATGTATATAGTGTATTATAAGCATGGTGGAAGTACATTCTAGGATATATCTCAATAAGTGTAGATATAGTAAACAGACGTATATAACAGTAGATAGAATGTATAGTGTATATAAGCGGTGAAGTACATTCTAGGATATATTCTGAATAAGTGTAGATATAGTAAGCAGACGTATATACAGTAGATAGAATGTATATTGTGTATATAAGCATGGTGGAAGTACATTCTGGGATATACTTCTCAATATGTGTAGATATAGTAAACAGACGTATATAACAGTAGATAGAATGTATCTAGTGTATATAAGACGGTGAAGTACATTCTAGGATATATCTCTGAATAAGTGTAGATATAGTAAACAGACGTATATAACAGTGGATAGAATGAATATAGTGTATAAAAGCTTGGTGAAAGTACATTCTAGGATATATTTCTGAATGAGTGTAGATATAGTAAGCAGACGTATATAGCGGTAGATAGAATGTATATAGTGTATATAAGCATGGTGGAAGTACATTCTGGGATATACTTCTCAATATGTGTAGATATAGTAAACAGACGTATATAACAGTAGATAGAATGTATCTAGTGTATATAAGGACGGTGAAGTACATTCTAGGATATATTTCTGAATATATGTAGATACAGTAAACAGACGTATATAACAGTAGATAGAATGTATACGTGTCTACAAGGATGACGGAAGTGCGTAGGACATGTGTCTGCATAGGTTTGGCGGAGATAGTTAACAAGGGTGTATAACATTCTTTATCTAGTACAACGCAAATGTTTCGGTTATAGAAACTGATCAAAGTCAGAGACACAAGTAGATTCATCTGCGATCGTGCACACATTTTCACTTTCGGAGTTTTCTACTTTCACTGTTCAAAATGACAGAAGAGACCAGAATCTTAAATCTTCAAATATTGGATTTCATGCCACAAAGTAGCGAATTGCTATGTATTCTTTCCAACTATTGTTATACACCTGTGTTTACTACATCTGCATGTATGCAGAAGTATATCCTACATTGTACTTCTACCGTCCTTGTTACACTTCATACATTCTATCTACTGTTATACACCTCTGTTTACTATATCTACATGTATTCAAAAAGATATCCTACATTGTACTTCTACTGTATTATATAAACTACCTACATTCTATCTACTGCTATATACGTCTGTTTACTGTATCTACATATATTCAGAAGTATATTCTAGAATGTACATCACCGTCCTTATATACACTACATGCATTCTATCTACTGCTATATACGTCTGTTTACTGTATCACATATATTCAGAAGTATATTCTAGAATGTACATCACCGTCCTTATATACACTACATGCATTCTATCTACTGCTATATACGTCTGTTTACTGTATCTACATATATTCAGAAGTATATTCTAGAATGTACATCACCGTCCTTATATACACTACATGCATTCTATCTACTGCTATATACGTCTGTTTACTGTATCCACATATATTCAGAAGTATATTCTAGAATGTACATCACCGTCCTTATATACACTACATGCATTCTATCTACTGCTATATACGTCTGTTTACTGTATCTACATATATTCAGAAGTATATTCTAGAATGTACATCACCGTCCTTATATACACTACATGCATTCTATCTACTGCTATATACGTCTGTTTACTGTATCACATATATTCAGAAGTATATCTAATGTACTTCACCGTCCTTATATACACTACATACATTCTATCTACTGTTATATACGTCTGTTTACTATATATACACTTATTCCATAATATATCCTAGAATGTACTTCCACCATGCTTATGTATATTTACACTATACACATTCTATCTACTGTTATATACGTCTGTTTACTACATCTACACTTATTCCTTAATATATCCTAGAATGTACTTCCACCATGCTTATGTATATATACACTATACACATTCTATCTACTGTTATATACGTCTGTTTACTATATATACACTTATTCCATAATATATCCTAGATTGTACTTCCACCATGCTTATGTATATATACACTATACACATTCTATCTACTGTTATATACGTCTGTTTACTACATATACACTTATTCAGAGATATATCCTAGAATGTACTTCCACCATGCTTATGTATATATACACTATACACATTCTATCTACTGTTATATACGTCTGTTTACTATATCTACACTTATTCTACTCAGAAATATATCCTAGAATGTACTTTCACCATGCTTATATACACTCTATTCATTCTATCTACCGTTATATACGTATGTTTACTATATCTACACTTATTCTATTCAGAAATATATCCTAGAATGTACTTTCACCATGCTTATATACACTATACACATTCTATCTACGTTATATACGTCTGTTTACTATGTCTACACTTATTCTATTCGAAATATATGCTAGAATGTACTTTCACCATGCTTATATACACTCTATTCATTCTATCTACCGTTATATACGTCTGTTTACTATATCTACACTTATTCTATTAAATATATGCTAGAATGTACTTCACCATGCTTACATACACTATACACATTCTATCTACGTTATATACGTCTGTTTACTATATCTACACTTATTCAGAGATATATCCTAGAATGTACTTTCACCATGCTTATATACACTCTATTCATTCTATCTACTGTTATATACGTCTGTTTACTATATCTACACTTATTCAGAGATATATCCTAGAATGTACTTCCACCATGCTTATATACACTCTATTCATTCTATCTACTGTTATATACGTCTGTTTACTATATCTGCACTTATTCTATTCAGAAATATATGCTAGAATGTACTTCCACCATGCTTATATACACTATACACATTCTATCTACTGTTATATACGTTTGTTACTATATCTACACTTATTCAGAGATATATCCTAGAACGTACTGTACCTCTATACATTGTTTCGGGACCCTTCAGGATATATATGCCTAGATCAATGTTTCTGGACCTTTAGCTCCTATAGGATATATATGAACTAGGGGTCATCACTCGCTTCGCTCGTTCGCCCCAGCCCGTCAAGTAAATAAGGCTTAATCTGGTTGGCGCACTTCGTGCGCTGCATTCGCTAACGCTCATGCCCCTTTCAACCCCACTTACAATGGCTTAGCTCGCTGCGCTCGCCTGTGGTTGGCGCACTTCGTGCGCTGCATTCGCTTACGCTCATGCCCCTTTCAACCCCACTTACAATGGGTTAGCTCGCTGCGCTCGTCTGTGGTTGGCGCACTTCGTGCGCTGCATTCGCTTACGCTCATGCCCCTTTCAACCCAACGTACAATGGGTTAGCTCGCTGCGCTCGCCTGTCTATCTATTATCAAGAAACATTGACTGATAGAGCGCACTTCGTGCGCTGCATTCGCTTCGCTCATGCCTCTTTCAACCCCACGTACAATGGGTTAGCTCGCTGCGCTCGCCTGTCTATCTATTGTCAAGAAACATTGACTGATAGGGCGCACTTCATGCGCTGCATTCGCTTCGCTCATGCCTCTTTCAACCCCACGTACATTGGGTTAGCTCGCTGCGCTCGCCTGTCTATCTATTATCAAGAAACATTGACTGATAGAGCGCACTTCGTGCGCTGCATTCGCTTCGCTCATGCCTCTTTCAACCGCACGTACAATGGGTTAGCTCGCTGCGCTCGCCTGTCTATCTATTGTCAAGAAACATTGACTGATAGGGCGCACTTCGTGCGCTGCATTCGCTTCGCTCATGCCTCTTTCAACCCCACGTACATTGGGTTAGCTCGCTGCGCTCGCCTGTCTATCTATTATCGAGAGACATTGACTGATAGGGCGCACTTCGTGCGCTGCATTCGCTTCGCTCATGCCTCTTTCAACCCCACGTACAATGGGTTAGCTCGCTGCGCTCGCCTGTCTATCTATTGTCAAGAAACATTAACTGATAGGGCGCACTTCGTGCGCTGCATTCGCTTCGCTCATGCCTCTTTCAACCCCACGTACAATGGGTTAGCTCGCTGCGCTCGCCTGTCTATCTATTATCAAGAAACATTGACTGATAGGGCGCACTTCGTGCGCTGCATTCGCTTCGCTCATGCCCCTTTGAACCCCACTTACAATGGGTTAGCTCGCTGCGCTCGCCTGTGTATCTATTACCAAGAAACATTAGCTGATAGGGCGCACTTCGTGCGCTGCATTCGCTTACGCTCATGCCTCTGCTAATCCTCTTGCAACAGTTTGGCTCGCTTCGCTCGCCTGATAACCCCTTATCATAATTTGTTTATTGAAACTTTGGGCTTGTTTACATTAGGCCTAAGCGTCGCAAGCATGCCTACTACCTAAACTATAACTATCTCACTCAAAAAACAAAACAAAACTATCACCTGTGTTCTCAATTGTCTCCTGTAATTTTCCAGAGGTCTCTCAAACAATTCGCAAGTCTTTACAAAGGTAATTCAGGTCGTAAAACACTTTGAAAGGCGCCCAGTTATCCTTTGTGTTGAAAACAAAAACACGCGTCTTCTCCAAAAGTACCTGCTGTTCAACCCGAGGGCTAATTTGCATGATAACGAAAAACGCCTGACTGTTCACGTGAAGTTGCGAAAGAGCCAATCAAATTGCAGCAAGAGGCAAAACGCGTCACGTGAACAGCGAACGCTTTGTTCGAAATTGGATTTCGCGACGCGAATTTGGAAGTTTCGCGAGCGTAAACCGTCGTTTTTTCGTGATAGCCAATTAGGCGAACTTTAACAAAGAATTTCCCAACCTTTTAGTCGAAATTGTGAGCTCTCATATAGATAACTTTTTGGTTCAGCCGGCAAAGAACAACTAACTTAAAAATAGGGCAGATTGAGGGTCTCAAAAAAAAGCCTTTATGGATACCTCGTTCGCCGTTTCGGTCCATTGTTTTGGGGCGTTCGACCTATTGTTTCGGGTCGAATCTATTGTTTTAGGCAGAGTTTCGCCACCGTCACGTGACTCCGCAGAATATATATATTAGATTTAATGTTTCGGGACCTTATAGGACGCATACATCGGGGACTAACCCCTTTGTCCTTTAGACACGCTTTTGACTTTTTTGTTGTTGTGTAAGTGAAAGCTGAAGGCATGGGTGCATTTTACACAGAAGATGGACTTCTAAGTCAACTTCAGTGTCATTTTAAAGATGAAAACGAACAAGGACTGAGAATTGCTTTCAGGGACGCGTTTAATTCAAGCGAAAACAATGTGTTTTTTATTGCTCTGTCGGCCGCCACCAAGGCAAGGTTTATGTTCAAACCAAACATGAAGTCAATTACCGAAATTGCTCTCGAGGAACTTGAAACGTGGCTCAAAACAAAGGTATTATTGGCTACATTATTTTTCTCGATGTTTGGGTCCAATATCCTTGCAAATGATTATCAGGTTGGGGGCTTACTCGAGGGAGGGCTTATTCGGAGGTTGGGGCTTATTCGAGGATTTACACTATATTGCCACTCCTGACTTCACCCCTGCTGGACAGAGGAGGGGTGGAGAAGGTGGAACTTGCCGGGGGTAGTGAACAGGTGACATGATGTTATCTTTGATAATCCGTCATTGTTTTTTCAGAAGGATCTTGCCCCATCAAGAAAAGACAGAGATGATGCCATGCTCTTTTTAGTTTCTTATGGAATACAGCACATGAAGAAGTTAGCAGAAATATATCACCTGGACAGAGGTCCCGGCAGAGAGTTTTTAGCTGAGCATTTGAAATTCACCATTGAAACGAAAGGCGACCTTAAAGAAGCAGCTACCATAGTGACCAGTCTTAATCTACAGGAATATATTAAGCCGACAGAGCTTTATTTGCCACTATTTGTAGCAGATAAGTTTCAAGTTTTGGAGATGTGTCTCGAAAACAATTCCAATGCACAGAAAAAATACGCAGAAATGCTTAACTCACTCTGTGGCATGGGAGAAGGAAGAGTTATAGAGTATATTCAAGGGTAATTGAGTTAAAGAAATAGTTAAGTGGGGGTGTATTGTTACAAACTGGTGCACATTTTAATCTCTTTGTTGCAACCAGCAGAACATTTAATCCATTTAGCTCTACTATTAATTTCAGATAACAAATCACATAAAGGAAGCATGCAGATTTTTTATGATTTTCATAATTTAATATCATTTATTGTTTTTTAACAGTGAGCTATACCTGAAGATTACAAATAGAACTAAGTTACAACCCAAAACACTGCAAAAGGTATCAGAAAAAGTCATCAAGAAATATAATCTAGATCCAGGTATTTTGCTACAAATTGTTTAACAATCCAGGATGGGGTTTTTTGAGCATTTTCGGCCAAATATTGCAAAGTTTTTCAAATATTTGTTATTTTATCTTCAAAGCCCACTATCCAAACATTTTCAGAGAGAAGAATATGAAAAGTTTGAAACATCTCCTTTTCCAAAAATACAGATCAGTAAGTATGGTTTTTTACAATGCAATAAAAGTAACAGTCTTTCTCTCTTAAGATTGCTTATTCGCACTCTTAGCATATAAATTTAGGAATGGCAACTTAGAGCATCTTCAGAAGTTTTGCAAATTTAAAATCCGAAATTTTTTTCTTGTATCAGCCAGAGCATGAGTCAGCAAAATACAATAGTCTTATAGAGGTTTGTTTTGGGCGATTCTCTAATTTTCAATGCCAAACTCTACCAAATCTCCTGGTGAGATAAAATCATTCTCTTTTATCAAGCTTTGTTGACCTTGTATTTCTATTTTGGGACTTTCTAGGCAGCTGTATCCAACAATGCTTGGATGCAAGAGCAATTGATTATGTTGTTGCTGTACGAACGTCGTGACATAAACTCTGCTGTGTATTTTGTGCGCAAATGCAACATTCCATCTGCATCACTGCCACAGAGGCTTCAGGATGAGCTGAAGAGAACCCCGCATTCAAGGTATGCAACCAACAAGCAAGTTGCTATGTTTGGAGTAGTATATAAACACCATCCTTTTTTAAACATTTCTCTCCGATAAATGCCTCACCTATAATAGCTGATTTGTGAGTAATTTGTGCTGATTTGCTAATAAACATTGCATTTTCATATGCCTAATATTTGAAATATTAAATTATGAATCTATCTGTGCCTTAATTTTACATGTTCCTAAAAGTTTAATAAACCCCTCTCTCTTTTAAGCACTCCAATATCTCATGGCAAGTCCCCTGGGGCTATAAAAATCCCCTTGTTAGGTTTAGTAACCCTATTCTTGTTAATAACCCCTTGAGCGTTTATTCAAAGCATAACAATTTTTGCCCGTTAGTACTGAGTTATAACATGTCAGAATAGCGAATTTGCTCGAGCCAGCAGTAGTTGACAATGCCGCATTCTTATTTTTGCAGCTTTGAAACAATGCAACCAAAGGCATCTTTCCATCGTGGTACTTGGTTTGACGACGATGAAGATGATTATGATGATCAGTTTGACTTTTCCGTTGGTGATGATGATAATGATGATGATGATTTTGCAGTTGGTTCTGTCGGCCCTTCAATAGTTAACAAAGTCCCCAGTCGATTCTGGGAATATCCATTAGACAAAGACAGTGTGGAATTTGTTAATACTTGTCAAGCTCTTGAGAAATGCTTGAAAGTTGTTTTCAAGGTAATTTCAATAAGAAGAAATTTTCATAATAGCGTAATTGATGTTTTATTGGGATCCCGTTGGCAGGCACTTGACCAAGTTTGTTTCTGGATGTGCCGCCCAAGTTTCAAAATACACCCGACCTTTTCATCATTTTTCAAAAGCGTATATCCGATTCTACGCCAATTTTTCGAAAATTAATTGCTTTAGTACTTGGGTCTTAATCTAATTACAATTTTCCACCGTTTCTTATACTGAAGTCGTGAAAATCGACGCCATTCCGGGCGGCGCGTCCCCAATACATAGCGCCCACCTAGGAGGTTTATTCTTCTTCGAATGAGTGATTGGGAAGCAGATCCTTTTTGTCTTCCGATGCTTTTTAAACACCTATCAACTTTCAGTTTCCACTGTCGAAATTCCCAACACTTTTTCCCACATGTAGCTTGTACTCCAAGTACCTTGTACACGCACCTTGTATTCCAAGAGTTTACCATGCCTGCGTGTTTAATGCTTCTTGCATTTCGTATTGCAGCATGGTAATATAATTGGATTTGATGGTGAGTGGCAGCCAAAATATGGACGCGCCGGTGAACATGATAAGTAAGTGAAGCAAGCTGCCGTGTTATACCGTATTTCCTCGATTAAACGCCCCGGGGCGTTTATTAATCTCGGCACTTTTTGAGGGGGCGCCTAATCGAGGGGGGCCATTATTCGAGGGGAGGCGTTTATTAGAAAGTACAAGATCACAGGCTGAGTAATTGGGTCCAGAAAAAAAGAAAATGGTTTAGTTGAGCCTTGCTTTATCGAGCAACAACGTAGAAAATGAAAGTCGCCATGGTTTTGCACAAAGAGGGGGCGTTTAATCGAGGGGGGCGTTTATTGCAAAAGCTGGCAGCATAAGGGGGGCGTTTATTCGAGGGGGGCTTTTAATCGAGGGGGGGCGTTTAATCGAGGAAATACGGTACTTGTTTTGCATGCACTGATATGGCGTTAAGTATAGCTTTTTATATAGATTAGAATAAATAGATATATAGGTCTGATACCTAATCGATTATATATCCAACATGTAACAAGGTTTAATACGTAGATGACACGCGGTTTTGTTGATCAGCAGTGGATGGAGAATAATACACTAATATAATAAAGATAAAGATGAAAAATAAGGATTTAAGTAATAAAGATTTCACGCGGGTTTGTTTGAATATTATAAAACTAATATAATAAAATAAAGATAAAATATAAATTTATGTAATAAAATTTCACGCGGGTTTTTTTAATATTATAAAACTAATATAATAAAAATAAAGATAAAAATATATAAATTTAAGTAATAAAGATTTCACGTGAGTTTGTTTCAATATAATGAAACTAATATGATAAAAATAAAGATAAAAATTCTACAGCTTTAAATAATAAAGGTTTCACGCTAGTTTGTTTCAATATAATAAAACTAATATAATAAAAATAAAGATAGTAAAGTATCTATAGAGAAAAAATTCTACAGCTTTAAATAATAAAGGTTTCACGCCAGTTTGTTTTAATTTAACTGCCTTTATTTTCACAGAATGGCGATCATGCAACTCGCTGTGAAAGACAAGGTGTTCATTATTGATATTTTGCAGTTTGAAAAAACAGTCGAGGGGCAGAGATTGCTTGAGAAATTGTTCAAATTGTTGTTCACTTCGGAAGACACAGTTCGATTGGGTAAGAGAAACAATTGATCTTTTGATTGAGCGATTAGCTTTGTTGATTGAGTGTTTCACTGATTGGCGTTATGATTGGCTATTTGATATGATGATTTTGTTGATTTAATTCCGATCAAGTGATGATGCTTTGAGAAAATTGTCGTTACTTTATTAGATCTATGATTTGATATTTGTTGGGGTTCTTTATCGATTGATTGTTGACACCACTAGGAACTAACTCATTGGTCAATAATTTTATTCGTCGATTCGTTGATTCGTCGATTCGTTGATTCATTGATTTGTTGATTCGTTGATTCATTGATTTATTGATTCGTTGATTCATTAATTTGTTGATTTGTTGATTCATTGATTCATTGATTTATTGATTCATCGATTCATTGGTTCATTGATCTGTTGATTCATCGATTCATTGGTTCATTGATTTGTTGATTCATCTATTCATTGATTTGTTGATTAGTTGTTTTTGATTCTTTGATTCAACCCAGGCTATGGCATTGACAGTGACGTCAGTGTCATCACAAATACCTACAAGTATGCAAATGAATTCCACAAGAAGGCAAAGAATTTCGACGATTTGGCATACATTAGTAAACAGGTATATAAGTAGAGGATGTTGGAAATTAGTATAATGAATTTGCTACAGTTTCATTATACTCATTTTTCTCAACAGTTTTCACGAAAAATATCAGCCCTGAAGTATCAACTTTTATGCGGCTTTTACTGTTTGCACGTGAAAGTCTTGTTTTTCAATATGTTCTGATTAACACTATTATCTTTGCAGATAATGAGCAATGCAAATGTAATAGAAAAATTGAAGCTTGATTGTAAGTCATATCAAACTGACAGAGGTCTTAGCCAACTTGTTAAACAATGTCTTGGCAAGCCGCTAGACAAGACCTATCAAGTCTCGAACTGGGAACAGCGACCTCTTTCTGGAGATCAGTTGAAATATGCAGGTAAGATTGAATCTGCTGTTTGTTAATGTAATGCTGTAAGAATGAAAATAAATCTGACTTCTCTACGGCATGAATCTATATAATGGATATGCTTTATCTCAAACACATTCTATCGAATCTTATTCCTCAATTCTTTGGAAATTGCAAAATATAGATCTACTTTCTTTCTCTCTCTATCTAGAAACTTATATCAACCAAATTTCTCGCTTTCTTGTGAGTTTGAGATATGGAGAGCTCGTTGTTCAAACCATTTGTTAGCTTTTGTTTTGGAGACGTTTTGGTGAAATTGTTTTATTTTTCACTTTGTTTTTATTTATTTTCTTTGTTTATTCTAGCGCTTGATGCTTTGTGTTTAATAAAGATATATGATATATTTGAAGATCTGGCTGCTGAATTCCATATCAATGTCGAAATGAATGAAAAAGAGTGAGGTTTATGATTCGTTGAATAGTTTGCTTGCTAATCACTTTTTTAACTGATTGAGTGATCATTTGATAGTCAAATGATCAGCCTGATTTGATTGAACAAGTGATACTTTGATTGCTTTAGTGATTTAGCTGATTTACTGAAGCATTTATCAGCAGTGAATATGCTCGTGTTTTTGTGTGATTGTCATAAAGATAATAGAAGTTTATCATGTCATGAACAGGGGTGTTTATGAGTGCGGCGTTTCCAGGGTTACTTCTCTCTCTCACCCTTTCTTATTGAGATGTATCAACAGATGAATTGATAATAATACAGTGAATGCTGCATCGTAGACGACAGTTCATTGCTTCCTTCTGTGTTTTCATTTGTATTATACTTCAATATTCATTTTTTAATTTTCAGCTGGATAGAATCGAATGTTATTCAAGAAGAAAGTGAACAAGTAAATATGTTTCCGAGCATTCTGCTTCTTTTTATCTCCTTGTATTTTTGTGCTGGCTAGTTCATTCATTTCGCAAAATACCTGTTTTTAACATTTAGCTCTTCACAGCTTGCATTGTCAGATTCAATCTGGCCACTGCGACTTTTTATTTACCTTATCTTTATTTTCTTTATCTTATTATTTTCTAAAACTCTTTCCTCCTTCATTTTCCTTCTTTAAATTCGTCACATTCTTTCCTTTCATTCAAATTTTCCCCATGATATCATCCACAACAATTTTTGTGTCTCTCCCCCCTTTTCTCTAACTTACTCAATGTATGTTAGCTTACTTTAAATCACATCTATTTATATCTACTTATATCAAGCCACTTCACGCAGTAGCTGCCAAACGAAGAAACAACTACATTTTTTTAATGGCTCTCACCCCTGTAACATTATATTCTGTCCGTTAATATGCTATAGAGTTGACTCCTTGTCAGGGGGTTAAGTAAAGGTTTTTTGATCTTCTCTGCTTTGCTTTCAGAAGGTATTGCCATTATCAATACCGTCCAATCCTGTAAACGAAGCAACAAAACGACCTGGTGACTTAGCTGTCGTTTGTGACACCATGCTTCAAGGCCTGGGAAAATCTCTGCGATCACTTGGAGTCGACGCGAAGATTTTAAGCAACGCAAACTGCCACAAGGAGGCAATAAGGGTTTGGGAATTTCTCATCTCTTTTGTATACGAAATGAATGAAATTCTTTTTACAGTGCTTTATTCCACCTCTGCTCCAATTCATTCGCTTCTGTTGTTGCTAATTTCTTTCACGTTTTTCTCAGCTGTGTAAGGAGGAAAAGAGGATAGTTCTCACAAAAGGAAAACCATTCTTTCAGGTAATCTCATTTCTTGTATTATTCCACTAATTACTGCTTTGTTTTTGAATCCGAAAATGCGATTGCTAGCTACGAGATTGTTGAGATTGTCAGTGGAATATTATGAAAATAACAAAACCAAGCTGCAATACGCAATCACTAAAACTAAATAGCGCCATGCACAAACAGCCTCGTTTAAGAAATCTAATGACGCTTTCAATATGACGAGCCCAATAAAATTGCCCATCTAATACTTCGTATTAAATCTGCAGCTAATTTAGGGGAGGGTAACTATGCGGTTGTTCATTTCGTTATACTGGAAAGCTGGTTGTATATTATATGTTGGATAGGTTTGATGATCACATCTAGCGTTAAATTTCGTGTAAATTCCGAGGAATAACTTAAGTATTTTTCCCAACTGTCACCCAGATTGCTCTATCTACATGACTTTAAGCACTGTATGACAGACAACTTGAGAAAGAAAATTTTACAATTTCTTGATTGTTCTTGATTATTTTTGAACCTGGTACCAAAGTTTCTTAAATTGTTCATCACTGACTCAAGTTTCTTACACAACAAACTCATAATCATAATAATGGGTTTCATTCCTTTATCCAGTTCGTTTCCAAATTACCAGACGGCATGTGCATGTGTGTGCCTGATGGAAAAACAGAGAGTCAAGTGCAGTCAATATTTAAACACTACAATATCAGAGCCACTCTTGAAGACGTTTTCAGTCGATGTCAGGTAAATAGTTTTTTGTACATCCTACAGTTATGTTCTTCTCTTCACGAGTTTCTTAGCCATATATTATCATAGTTTTATTTTTTTTGACATATGATTATCATGCTGTTTAGTATGTTTTTCACCTCGTTTTGTTTCTCATTCTTCTCGAGTTTTTCTATAATACCCATTTCTTTTATTTCTTTCTTTAATACCCTTTCATTTATTTTATTTTCTTTTATAGTACCCTTTCATTTCTTTTATTTCTCTATGTGACATCCTTTCATATCTTTTATTTCTTTCTTTAACACCCTCTCATTTCTTTTATTTCTCTCTGTGACATCCTTTCATATCTTTTATTTGTTTCTTGAACACCCTCTCATTTCTTTTGTTTCCCTTTTAACACCCTCTCGTTTTATTTTTCTCTTTAATACCCTCTCATGTCTTTTATTTCTTTCTTTAACACCCTCTCATTTCTTTTATTTCTCTCTTTGACATCCTTTCATATTTTTTTTGCTCTCTTTAGTACCCTCTTGTTTCTTTTATTTCCCTTTTAACCCCCGTCTCATTCTCCTCTATTTTCCTTCGTAGCATTCTTTCATTTCATCTCTTTTCCCCTTCACACTCTGCCATTCCTTCCCCTCTATGTTACACGGTTACACCCTTCTTTGTTCACCACCTTATTACATTAATCGTGAAAAATTATCCTGCTTTGTGGAAGCACGATCAGACAACCCCCAATCATCCATACACCCATACCTATCATACAATCCCCTCTTGTGGTCACCTGAAAATCCATTGACCCACACAGTGAATGCTTTACAGCTTGTTTTGGTTCTGTTTTTCTCATTCGAAACAATAGATCATCCCACCTTTGTGGCAACAAATGCAATGTCATCTCATAAATCAATCTGCTTCCATCTTCCTAATTATCTCCATCGTCTATCCTGATTGAATCGGTTGGGAAGAAATTCCAACTGGTATTAAACACAACAACAAATCTCTATTTTAAAATCTAACGCAAAACGCAACATGTTGCTACACGCCTGGGTTCTCTGACGATCTTGTTATCTCACCGCATCATAATCCCACAGAGCTTCCCACAACCACTAAATACACGTTGAGAAATAAAATATACCTAATTCGATTCACCTTATTGCTTTCGACCTTCCTTCTCCAAAGATATATCATCTAATTTAACTTATGTTGTCGATTTATATGCTTCCCGTTTGAATAAAAGATGTATCAATTCTCATTTGATTAGTCCAAATCGTCTTTCTGTAACGGTCACTTGAAATACAAGCGAATCCCTCCGCTGTACTTAATCTGCTTTCATGAAACAATATTTATCAACCGCACCGTTGCACGCAAGTAAGTCGCAGGAAGCAGGTATATAAATGGCAGTACTGTATGTGGGTGGTAGTGTTGTGTTTTTTTCATGTTGTGGTGTGTGGCACTAAGAGTGGTAGTCAATAGGCGTGCTCAGAGAAAGGGATATTCATGTTCCTCTCTGCTTTCTTCTTTCGCGTTCCACGATTTCTATTTCTTCTTTCCTTTGTGCTCTTTCTTTTCTACCTCATGTTTTCCCCTTTGTTCCTTCCTATTCTTCCTTTGCTTTTATTATATTTCTTTTTTCCTCTTTTCACGTTCATGGTTTTTTCCTACTTGTTCCTCTCTTCTCTTGCTTCTTTCTACTCCTTTCTCCCTTCTTTCTTCTTTTTTTCTTCCTTGCTCCCCCCCCCCTGGTTCTCATCTCTTTTCCTTCTGTCATGCTCCTTCCTTTCATTTTTCTCATTCTTTTTTATTTTCCTCTTTCTAATATTTTTATCATTTCTTTCTCCTTTCATCTGGTCATGACCTTTCTACCATTCTTGTTCACCCTTTTTCCTTTCTCTCCTTTTTCCCATCTCTAGATTTTACCCTCTGTTTTTCTTTCCTTAATCCCTTTCTTTCTTAATCCCTTTCTTTCATACCATTCCTTTCCTCCATCTCCCCAATTGCAATCATACCATAAATTGCATACTTCATCAATCGGAAAGCCACTTCAGCCAAGCATTTCGTGACACTAGTTGAATTCCCCCACCACCTCCCATCGCGAAATGCTAAACAACCAACTGCCCAAACTGAGCCAATTTGAAAGAAACAAATTGATTCAAGCTAATCGGTTTTCTCCTAATTCTAAATCCTGTTTTTGTGTGAGAAACTGAAAATGGATATATACAAGGCTTGCAAACAAGAACGCAATATAACGCTGTTTTTACACTTGCCAATTTTTAACAGTATATGATCCTAATTTACGTGCTTTTGAACCGTTCAACTGAAACCTCTCGATTTATCAAACATTTTTCTGTCCCCTGATTTTGAGATTCTCCATGTCACGGTTGATAACGA
This sequence comes from Sanderia malayensis, assembly GCA_013076295.1. Taxonomy (NCBI): domain Eukaryota; kingdom Metazoa; phylum Cnidaria; class Scyphozoa; order Semaeostomeae; family Pelagiidae; genus Sanderia; species Sanderia malayensis. The sequence continues at coordinate 40,748 of RQOL01000527.1, read as the reverse complement.
GGCACCTAACGAGCCTCGTTTTAATTTCCTATACAAACGTATTCATGCTTGATCTGAAGTTTGATCCTCAATAACTCTATTTTACCAATGTCTGTTTGTCTTTACTTTCCCAGATATGCAACAGTGCGGACTTTGTCGAGATCGAACCGAACAAGATGATGATCGCATTTATGAGAAAGAAACACGTGAAACCGAAGCAGTTGTCGTTAAGCTCATTCCAAGTAAGCGAGATTATCCAAACTAACAATGATCCACAGATAGATTATAGAAGCGTCACCATCAATAAAGGCGTTAATTTGCAGTGCGAATTCATCCCACTACCCGTGTTCGAAAACGTCCGGCTATTCTACTGCTGTGCATTTTGCGGCAAGGTCTACTGGATCGGGTCGCATTACGAGAAGATTCGTGAACAGTTTTCGCGTGTTATTGACGATACGACCTATGAGCAATGAACCTTTGTAGAGTTTGTTTATCGGGCTGGGCTCAAAGGGGAACTTGCAGTTTTGAAATGGATCATTATTTTACTTCCAATGATTTCCAGTTGGTTCGATCTTAATCGGCTACGGAATAGGATGTTTTGTTTTCTGGATTCTGTTTGTTGTATTTTTAGAGAGAATTTATATGTTTAAATATAAGTGCTTTCGATGCCATGCTTCAATCGTACGCAAATTGTCAGTTATGCACGACATATATATGGGCATATAATGACTGCCAGTCACAGCTGTACACCTTTGTCCCGAGGTATCATCTCCCACGTGTTGTTGCTCTTATAATACAATTTTTCACCCTGATTTCTTGCTTTAATGCTCGCCAGTTAGTTGGTTAGTCAGCTAAGCAGTTGGTGAGTTAGTCATGTAGTCAATTAGTTAGTCGATTAGTTAGTTACTTACTTACTTATTTAGTTGGTTAGCTAGTTAATTAGTTAGTCAACTAGTAAATTAGTCAGCAAGTCAGTTAGTCAGCTAGTCAATTAGTCAATTAGACGATTAGTCAATTAGCCGATTAGTCAGTTAGTTAGTCGATTAGTTAGTTACTTACTTACTTAGTTAGTTTCTTAGTTAGTTAGTTAGTTAGTTAATTAGTTAGTCAGTTAGTTACTTAGTCATTTAGTCACTTAGTCAGTTAGTCGGTTAGTCAGTTGGTCAGTTAGTAAGCTAGTCATTTAGTCAGTTAGTCATTTAGCCAGTTAGTCATTTAGCTAATTAATTAGTCGATTAATTAGTTACTGAGTTAGCTAGTTAGTTGGTTGGCTAGTTATTTAGTTACTTAGTTACTTAGCTATAGTTGGAGTTTCCCATCTGTGTTTTCACCATTATTGGAATGACGTAAGCGATTGTCACGTGGAACAGATAGCCACGATAAGGCATTACAATGGCAGACACAAGGAAGCGGATGCATCAATCCCTATGTTGCAAAACACCTGTTTTCCATAGCAACGACTTGTCGCGTGAGAAAAATAGCAGCTGTCACATTATGCTGGCAATGAAATGTCGAGTATAAATTTTCTTGAAGCAATTCAGGAACTACCCATCTTACTCTGGAAAATTTTATTCTATAGACGAAAGGTTGGGTGGAGATTCCACGGTGGTTAATTGCAGACTACACAAGCTATAATGTATTTTTCGTATTGAAAGCCAAGGATTAATCTCCAACTGGTACACTAATCAGTATGATATTCAATTCTTGAAACAATATCTCAGCTTACCAGAACCAAGCATGACAATTGGTTTCTTGAATTCTAACAGCCAAATACTGTGCCCTTTGTTCGTCGTATCTGTCCCAGCGATCAAATTGGATGATATTGGCGGAAGGAACATTAACAGTGTTTCCATATACTGTTCAAATGTAACGTGAAGTGCAACTCTGATATATATATTCATCAGCTTAGAGATTATGTTTAAATGCATGGACAATGCCAAAAGGGGGGAAGGAGTTCTCTGTTCAACGTTCATCATCGCGTTTTTTGTTCTATTGTCCCCGGGAAGGGGGGTAAAGAGAGGTGGTTGCCCCTCCCCTTGTAAGAAGGGATGGGATAGATACAAGACATAGTTATGATATAATGACATCATTGACATTCCCTGCTAGAAATATCCTACCAGTGCTTATATTCTTAAGTTTCCTTTGATGATTTCACAGAGAGCTGAACACAATGTTTCCTGGACAACATGCATTGTGTCTTCAAAGTTTTTCTAACCCATGCCGTTTCTCCCAAAAGCCCTCATGGTTCCATTTAAAAATCAACTCCAACATCTGTCAGAAAACAACGCTTTTTAGTCTATCCACATATTGCGGTGGTGTAGTGTGGTGCGCAGTGGACGGTTCCCAGCCTCGTACTGACGAAAACCCTGCCTCTTACCTGTTATCTTTGCAAAATTCAGTTGCAGTGATGCGGTTGTGCTTTTGAACGGCCACCCTTATCGGACACCACCTGACACCGCGTCTTTCTGTTAGACTTTCCCGTTTTCTCGAAAGAATTCATTGAAAAGTGCCTTATGTTTGTTTAAACCACGCGTGGCAGTTGGCGTAATTCGGCATTCGAGCGGAGTTTTAGAATAACAATGGAAAGTATCGAGGCTTGGTAAAAGTCAAGGTGTTATTATAAGAGAAGGGTGCACTTGCTCTCGTTGCCTGAGATTTGGTTCTTTCAAGTTGTTTAAAAGGGTACATGCAAAATGTGACGTATTGTTTTTAGACCCTTTGAACTGCTCCGGTAATAGGAGGAAAATTGTCGAAAAATAATGAAAATTAATGAAAATTTAAGAGCAGCAGTGGGAAATATATGCTGCGTAGTCTTCCTTCCTCCCTCCTTTTCTCCTCCGCAGTTCCTCCCTTCTTTTCTCTCTGACCCTAAGGTCAAGTTGAAGACAAAATGCTGCGAAAAATTAAAGTACTCTTGCTTCTTGTTCTAAAAATTGCGCCGCGCGTCTTTTTTTAACCCGCTCGTGATCGTGACGTGCGTGTTGAGAACAGCCCAGCTCAGGCATCACATCACATCACATCACACAACACGAACGAAATGTTCACATGGGAAAATTCTCCCACGAACAGGACACCGTGGCAGACAAATATATGGTGGTCTGTGTTTATTGCAGCTTCTCTCACGAAGATAAGTCACTTGGTTGACCATCAATGATTCCACTTGTAGTTTTCCCTTGCCTTGTGGCTTACCGATCTATGCCGACGCTTTCTGAATAAGAACATATCATAGTTTTCACAGTTATTCGACGCTATCGACATCGTTTACTAGGGTCTTACATTGAAGAGTGAAGACAATGTTTTGTTTTTACTAACTTCCTCATGACGTGCCAGGTGTCTTTGCGTTTTCCGGTTTTTATTTGGAAACCATTACATGGCCTAGCCTGGTCATGACTTTTTGGAATTTGATTTTGATGAGTATCTACTGCATAGCTCCACGTCTTCTAGGTTTCATTTAGGGAAACCATTGCATAGCTGTGACTTCTGAGCTTCATTTGGAAGCCATTGTGTGGCGGTGACTTTACTACAACGAAAACCCTTACATTTGCAAGGAGACACGAACACGATCTTCTTTTAGTGTTGTCTCAATTGTATTGGCTGACATTTTGCAGTTTGCACAAGAAGAGGGTATCGGATTTTGCATTGATTAATTAGAGCACTTGTGCACACCCAAAAAGACAATTATTTGCCAATGTTCTTTTCAAATACATTCGTTTCTTTGAAATTGAGGAAAGCCATGATGACACCAAGTTTCAAAGAGTACACAACATGTCGCTTCTTTTTTAATTTGACAACTTTATAAGAATTAAATTATATTACAAATTATCCATAAACATCGCTCCTCAGTCTCATCCTTTGTGTCCGATTGCCCACGTTTAATATTTTAATCCCAATATAAATCGCATAAAGAATTTTCGGAATCTAAACATTTATTGTTGCTTTGAATTTTTGGAGCATGGCCTATATGACGTGGAGGGGATTCTCCACAAATTAGCTGTTTTCGTGTGAAAAGAGAATTAGGTTCTATAATTCCAAGAATGTGAGAAATTAGAATCAACTCACTGAGAGAAATGCATACGAAATGGCGGTTGTTGATGTGGGGAAATTATCCAGCAACTGGAAAACAGTTTTGTTGTTTCGTGGAATAAAAGAAGCAATTGAAATACGTCGACAAACAGATAAGGCAGGCAACTTATAAAACGAAAAGAATCCTAAGTTTTTGAATTAGTTCGAGAGAAAAGCACCATTGAATTCGATTGATATAAACAATATAAACAAATGGATCCTATGGATGCCTGCTGTGCGCTTCGCAATTAACATTTCATGTGATTCGACCTCCGAGCCAATCAGCTGGGCGTACCGCTAATAGAATATCTGCCAATATGGCTGGTTGGAGGAGAATGAACGATTTTCCCACGATCGTAATCCGTTGCTCACATAAAGTCGGCCAACCAATGGTGTAATCGTTAATGGTAAACCGCACCGAGCACAGAACGCAGGGCTCGACGACACACACACGATACTCAAGCAGAAGCAAATAGAGAAGATGTCAGCATGCGAAATCAACTGCCCACTGGCCTAGCATCAACATCGTCAGCATATGTTGAATGAAATATATGATACAAAGAATAATAATAAAAGGGAGATAGGACCTTGTCGAATGTTTACGTGGAAATGACTGAAACTACCACAGCCACAGCAACACAGACAGCACAACAATTATCATCTCTTCATCATCATCAAGTTGCCACAGCCTACTCGATCGAGTTCATGCAGCAGATCAGACTGGAAAAGGCCGTTGAGAGTGGAAATCACAACGAACTGAAGCTCATACTGCAGCAGGAGTCGTCGTCTGCGGCCTTAGACCTGAATGCGATGAACTCTGAAGGACTGAGTCCCTTCCATAAGTGTATCATGGGTGGGAATCTCGACTGTTTGAAGCTTCTCGTTCGTCATGGTGCTGACATCAAGCTAGCAACACGAGATGGTTGGTCACCCATGCATCTGGCAACGTGGAAGGGACACAGGAAAATTCTACTCTATTTGCTTACACACAACAGCAGTTAAACTGTATGATACCATACCAAATATATGCAACTGATAATATTTACGATGAAGATGAAGAAAATCAAATTTGCCACTGCATGGAGATCACATCTGCATCTCATTACACGTGTTGAAGTTTATAAACATGGCACACTGTGGCATGGCGCTTGCTAATGTTGAGTCGATAAAATGTCGACGTCAAAAACGAAAATTATTGAGAGAAATTGTCAATATGAAGGTGCTTTTGCGTATTTTCAAATTCGTTGGTATTTTATTTCGAGGTATCGTCTTCAGTTTTCAAAACAAATGCACTTTTACAAGTTTATTATTTCGTTCCGTTCAAAAATTTGGTATGTTATGTTTTTGTTTTTGTTATGATAACGTTTTATTATTATTTTCTTTGCTTTTCCTTTGGATAAATTGCTGACTGGCTGCAGCGTTTAGACTCGTTTCAAGAGAAATTGTTTATCGATCACACGATTCGACCTTTTAAGATCGGTATGATGATAACTTAAAGTTAACAATATTCGCCTGTTGTCTGCTGGGGCCAGTCAGATAATTTCTCAACGAGACATTTATCTGTGGGTAATCTAGACGAACTTTATTTATGTTGTTTTCTTGTTGCCTCATTTCACGTCAATTGTCATTATTTGACCGTCGTGCTCGCATCATTTCATTATATCATCATCATCATATCTAGCATCCAGTCACGAGGAAACTATTAAACTTATGGTGGAATCTTGATAAGTACGAGCTTCCATTCCCATTTTGAACATAAAATCAATGCTTTGTAATGACATTCATCCATGAAATCCAGCAAGTTAGCCACATTGCAATACATGATTTATGTATTATTGTTTTGAATAGTCCACGAGCTGAGTCTATATTCGCTTTCATAGCATCTGTATAAAAAGCCGGTGTTGTAAAATAGCTCTGGTATGTGTGGGCTGGCTTGTGTCGCGGGTTTCATATTCTACAAGAAAATGAGCTTGACAAATCAGAATCCCCCTACAAAGGCCCAACCAAGTGTTATTATCCTGAAAAATACAATAGAGGAGTACTTCTAATTTGGCACAGTTATGTAAATGCCTGGTGCATTCATTTTTGAAATTTCGTTTAATAAAAGTTGCCTTTTCAACGGTTTCCAATATAGTTTAATTATGTTTAGACTTGAGTCCCGCGAACGCAACCTCATCTAACTGCGTTGTATTTTTTACGTGCCAGATTCTGTCTTTCTCCATATTGAGAATGAAAGAAGACTGCTAGCTGGTTAGCAGCCAGACGGCGATTCAAACCTGATACGCATTCACGCTTGAGTCAAGGAATCGGAGTTGAATTCATATTCATTCGGACTAGTGTGAGCCTTGCACGCCAACTGATTGATCACCACAATGTTATTCATAGTTATAGGTCTATCTAAAAACAACAGAAAACAACAAACAGAAAACTAAACGTGTCTTGTTCATAAACAAGCCCTTCCCCCCTCGAGATCTGCTTCCCTTTGGCTTTCACCACGCCCTTATTTTCCACACCCCATCGTTTCGTTGTAGCTTTTTAAGCTTACCCCACACTCCGTCCTTCACCCCCTTCATTTCATGTCACCCTCTTTTCAGGGTTATTGACCTATTCACGGCTATTTTCCTGTGCCTCGCGGATAAGCCAGCCCAACACTCGCAGTAATAAAAAGCGAAATCTCCATGTTCCATTTTGTTATCGAAACTATATTAGTTAATTGTACGTGGTAAATAATTTCAACAAAATGTATGATAATTATAATTTTCTGTAATTGTTCTTCTATTACCATGTTGTATGTATATGTAATTGATCACATGCACTTGATTATACTACCGCTTTAAATTGTCAGATCGATATGATAAAAATAATTGGGTTTGATCTCGATTTTCTTCATTTGCTTTTCTTGATAACGTATGGCACATTTTAAGAAAGTGTTTTATAACAAGGCAGTATACTTGGCTCGTCAAAGAGTAAAAGTGCTGGATCTTTGAAACCCAAGAGAGTTGTAATATTCTTTTACTGTATTTCCTCTAATAAGCGCCCCAGCGCTTATTGAACATTTTGCATAAATTGGGTGGGCGTTTATTAAAGGGGGCGCTTATTTCACACTTTTTGATTTTAGGGTGCGCGCTTATTGGAGGGGGCGGTTAAAAGAGAGTGGGCGCTAATTAAAGGAAATACGGTACTCAAAATTCGAAGGAGAAATTTTCGTGCAAGCACGTGTGGTGACTATAATATACCCTCCATCAATGCGCATGCTCAGTGACGTTAACTCTTCAATTACTGCTGGGAGAGTCTCAAAGGAAGTTTCAGTACTGAGATTGGGGAATTGATAAAAACATTTGAGTAATTCCTCTGAAGGAAGTTTTCCTGTAAAACGATAGCGTACAGAAGTTGATTGAGGAGCGCTTCAGAGCCATTTGTCCACATCGCGTTTCTCCGATTTTGCCGTGACCTGTCATGCAAGTTGGTCATTTAATTAGAAGCCAGCCGTAATCTTTTTGCAAAATAGACGGGGCCTCTTATCGCGGTAAACTGCATTCACATAACTAAGGCATATTTGAAGATAGCGCTTGCTGGCTGAAAATGAATTTTAATCTCCAGGTTGCTTTGTGAGATTAAATATAGATAATGATGATAATAAAGTTTTTCTTCTTGTATACCACCACACACGAGAATCGACAAGGTGTGTTGATAAATATCCTTTAGCAATCATCTTGGGCAATCATTCGTATCATCGCCATCATTATCATCATTATCATTATTATCACTTTTTTCACCATTATTATTATTATTATCATTATCATTATATTATCATGATTATTATTATTATTATCAACTACGTTATCATTATTATGCGCATGTCCCTTTGCTCCGTGACAATCTTCGCCTGTCTCTCGACGAGCTATGGCCCTAATAGAATTATCTGCTCTTCTCAGAAGAGCATTTTCCCTTCCCCAATAAGCTTTGCCCCTTTGTGTGTATATAACTAACTCCAACTGTCTGAGCCTCAGATTTTGGGTCTTTGTTAGTTCTACATGGAAAAGCTGTGTCATTTACTTCAAATAGTTTGCTTCTCAAAGAAAGTACCCAACCACACCTCGAAGAGCTTATCCATTTAAATAATAATTTCCCTTGAGTAATTATATGCCCCTGTTTGCCCTGTTTGGGTTTTCTTTCCAGAGCTGTTCCTCGCTGTATTGTGTTGTGTCTTCAACAAGATATTTAACCCTGCGTTAACAACAAGCCTTTCTCTCATTCCATATACATACACCACCACTAATAACATGCTCTGTGGTGCAGAACTTTATTATACAGTTACGCCATGTTACGCCATTTTCAGCCAGGTCACCCACTGGAATTAGACGAAGAATTCGTTCTGGGATTACGTTCATTATGAGCCAGCACCTAAAATTCTGACCAAGTAATCCAATTGTCTTCATGCTGCTTGTAGAGATTTCCTGTGTGCTGTCTTAGGCAACGAACTGTTTTATCACTAACAGCGTATGGCTGATTAGAGTCTGTTGTCTGTTGGGTTGATAAGGCCGGCTGGCTCTTGCCCCAGACACTGTATATGCATTACCCTATTCAGGAGTGCACTGTGGAATTCGCCTGCAACATTACTTGCCTGTTTATGTTTTCCCTCGTATGTATTTTCTGCGTCCATTGCACCTGCCTACCATTTTCTGTCTTCTTTTTTATTTTTATTATCATAAAGACACCATACCAATTGGTACAAGGTGAAACAAATAAAGTTGCAAACCAGACTACACGGCTTAGCAAATAACAATAACAATAAGACAATGGAAGCAGCTGAATTAAAATGAAATTTAAAAGTTAAATAACAATTTGAGCTGTCTCTTGAAAACCACTGCTGGTTGTTACTACTTCTTCTATTCTACTCCTGTTGCTACAATGCTGCAATGCTGCAATGTTGCAATGTTGCAATGTTGCAATGTTGCAATGCTACCTGTACAACTAATGTCAATCTTCTATTGTTACTCGTTTTTATGTTGTGCTGCTTTTGCTGTTGGAATATTTACCCATGAACTCAAGAAATCACGTTTATGGGGGCTCAACAGTACTTTAAAATGGGAAATTTCACTATTGTAATTGAAACGTTATAGCACATTTAGTTGCAGCTCGGGTCTTAATCTGACATATATGATATACAATTGGATATTTTTCACCGCAATATATACGTAGGCCTTAAGTATAACATCCTACTCTAACATTCTTATCTTTTTATCATATTGAATATCATGTACATATTGACAATACGGATTTAGTTTCTTGTTTCAGTATTTGGGCATGAGACCCATGGGTATCCTAGATAATTTTACACAACAAATAGTTATAAAACTAGGAAGGCTGGCGCGCTTCGCGCGCCACCTCCCTAGTGTGTTGGCCTTCGATCTGAGTGGAACAGCGATCTTGAACAAAAGTGGGGTGGGTTTCTATTGTTTTGGCCTTCGATGTGAGTGGGACAGTGATCTTCAACAAAAGCGGGGTGGATTTCTATTGTTTTGGCCTTCGATGTGAGTGGGACAGTGATCTTGAGCAAAATAGTGGTGGATTTCTATTGAAAATTACTATGTTTACAGGATTTATTTTCACTTTCATGATCAACTATGCGCATTCATCTACATTACCACAATGGCTCGGGGTTTTGATTGGTCTCAAGCTCTCCTCTTTGTCAACATTTCATTTTTTACCCTTGGACTAAGAATTGTTTTATCCAGTGCCGCATTTACCCATGGGCCAACTGGGCCCGGGCCCAGGGGCCCCCTAAGATTCTTAGATTTAGGGGGCCCCGAGCAAAATTTCGAAAAACCTATGAACTGTTGTTGATTTTATTCTTGTGTTTGAATTGAAAAGTAATGTCTTCAAACAACACAATGGCGTCATTTTTTGACAATATGTGATGCTCTAAATGATACATTAGTCCTTGAGCTGGATTCATAATTGATTTTGGCGCCATCAGCCAGTAATCGTGATTTTCTTTTAATTTTATTTCCGCTAGCAAGTTGTCAGTATGCCAATAAAATTGTACTTACAAGTTACTGAGGACTATACACGTGACAAAAAAACTTTTTTTACATATTTCAAGGGGCCCAAATCAATTTTGGGCCCAGGGCCCCAACTGACTTAAATGCGGCCCTGGTTTTATCACGTCTTTATTAATAGGCCAGTCTACATTGGCTGTAAGTACCAACTCAGAGCGGAGAAATTTAAATGAATATTTGCAAGTAGCTATGGACTTGACTTGAGTAATTAGAAAGGTGATGGTGAACAGGAAACTGCTGGAGTTTAAGGGGTAAGAACGGGCGTTGACGGCAACCATTTTACCATTTCTCGTCCCTGCGGAGGAGCATTTGCTAATCTTTACTGTAGTGATTGGCACTTGTGCAAGCTTGATGCGCAGTCAGCATCTGCAACTTCACCTACCGTATTTCCTCTATTAAGCGTCCGGGCGCTTATTAAATGTTTTGCAAAATTGGGTGGGCGCTTATTAGAGGGGCGCTTAAAAGAGGGAGCGCTTATTTCAAAGTCCTAAAATTTTAAAATCAAACAACATCAACAACAAAAGAATAATCTTCTATAGTTCCGAATGTTATTCAATATGAAGCAGTGAAGATCAACTTCAACTGCTGATCTTGAATGCATTGCATTTTCCAAACGCTCACGACCCGATGGAAGTGTTGAAAGTGTTTTTTCAGCCTCTACGTTATTATTTAAACGAAACAGTAAAATTTTAAGGATTCCATTAACCACCCTGAGCGGTTAATAGAGGGGGGCGCTTATTTCACACTTTTTGATTTTAGGGTGGGCGCTTATTGGAGGGGTGGTTAAAGAGGGTGGGCGCTAAATAGAGGAAATACGGTATATTCGTAGAAAATGTTCATTTTTGGTGCTTCTGAGAAATGCTAAGAATTGCCTTGACGTTGGTGGATTATCTACGTCACAGAATTATTGAGTTCAACAAAACTCAAAACGCAATATATTATTCCAAGGTCTAACCAAATCAAACACTGTTTAATGGTGTCAATGGTGTTAATTTTACAGTGTTAATTTTACAAGCAAGGACTGGATAAAAAGATAATTCCTTACTAAACCTTCTGTGAAATATGGCACAATATACACAAATCCATGTTTAATATTTAATAATCAAATATACACAGGTATCGTGATTGTTTAACAAATAAGTTTTATCTTTCTCATTTCATTCGTTTATCTTTGAAATTTAATTTCTTTTTTGAAATCTGAGCTTTTTTACGTCATGTGAGTATCTGGGCAGTGATATAGTGTTGATCAATGTTGTTATGAAATCAGCTGAGTGAAACCAAGGCCTGGAAACTAGCCTTCGTGTAACTTAGAAAGTTAACATGGCGAAATTTTATACATCGGTAAACCATACCTGCTAACTTAAAATGCCAGAAAGTTTCAGAATTTGATTCATAGATCTTAATTATTGCTATCTTTGATAATGGGGGATGTTTCAAGGCAAGAAAAACTTGCTTCTGCAAAGAGAAAGGTAAGTTCATTTTAGATCCCTTGGCCTATAAAACTCTAAGACGTGTTAGGCCGCTATGGTTCTGCAGATTAATCACCTCATTTTAAGAAAGGAAGTGTATAATTTGCCAATTAATAGGCATTCATATGCCATAGATACATCTGAATCTTTTACAAGTTATGCCTTTAATTCTAGATATATATTTGAAAGAGTTTTATACCACCTAACTTGATTATGGGCCGCTGATATAACTGCATAATTTGTTGTTTTTAGCTCAAGCAATTTCAGCAGAGGAAGACCCCCAATAACACACCTTCCCCAAGAAAAAGCAATGCAATCAGTATTCCAAATGTGTCCCAAAATCTTTCATTTGAATCCAATCAAGAGCCAGCTTTTCCGAAACAGGTAAAATGTCTTATTTGTATATCATATATAAAAAGAACAAAACACATACATTGTTTTCAAGGAACAACCTGCACAATATTGCATGAATTGTAGCAAGTATTGAGTAAACATTGATAAACATTGGTAGCTGTTTATGAATTATCCATGCTAAGACTTTCAAAGTCACAAGAATCCCACTCATATTGATCTGAAATCTGATTGTATCATTTATACACCTGTCTGTCTGTGGTGCACCTGAGATAAATTTGCCAGGTTCAATAGAAGTGCACCTGCAGAAGTACCGATCACACCGTTTTTGCAGACCGATGCTCTGTTTTTAATCGAACCTGACAATTTTTCACACTTGAAAAGCGCACCTGAGTGAAAATAAGGAATTTTTCACACTTTGCATTTGTTTTTTGCACTTTGAACCCCCGGAGATCATGGCAAAAAGTTCCACACTTTGCAGCGTGCTCCATACATCATAATGAGGCTATCAAGAAAAAATATCAGTGCCTTAATAACCCATTAATTCCCAGTTGTTAATGTATCAGCACCCAAGCATTCAGTGCTTACCATTTCTAAATAAAATGAGTTTGTGTATGCACTATTCATGTTGTTAGAATTAGTACATATGATAGTTTTAGTAATGCGTATCCAATTTGTAGGGCATCACAGTTTTCAATGAGATCTTGTGTGTGCATGGACTACTTTCCATTGTTCTACCTTATTGTTCCATTGTTTTCAAAATATGCAGATGCCATACTCTGCACATATAATGAATTCAATAAAATCTGCATGCAAACTAATGTATTAAAAACCCCCAGGCTGATATTTCTGCTCAAAACAATAGAAGAAACAATAGCCTATTGTTTTTGAACAATGGGCTGAATGCACAATTTGCATATTCTTATATACGTGTTTTTACTGTATATGGAATTAGATTTCATTCTATTGATTTTTGTTTCTGCTATTTCAGGTTCAAGGTCCTCCATCTCATCAGCCAACCTTTCAACTTTCACAGTAAGTCATTCATTAAACAGCTGATGTTCTATTCAATTGAAAATGTTCTTTGCTTTGTCAATTTTGTGATGTCATATTTACTCAGTTGATTCTATATGCTGCTCATTTCCTTTCATCGTGATATGCTCAGTCAAATTTAACACAGACTTTCATTAATTATCAAACTTTATTGCTTTCTCTAATTCTTATTTATCTGTGCTATTTTAGAGGCCCAAAATTTGAAAATCTCAACGGATCATTTCAGGTTTGTTGAGAGCTTTAACAGAAATAAGAACTTGCGATACAAATCCGTTTAATTTTGCTATTCAATTCAATGCCGGACACTCAAACAAAGACTCGTCGCTCGCATTTTTTACGTTTGCCTCGTTCTCATCTCAAGTTACCTCTGTGAAGGAGCAGCGGATGAAACTGCCTTATATTGTGAAAAATATTCTTGCTTACTTGTTCAATGATTTTCATAATAAGAATAGAGGTTTATTATCTCATGAACACTTGATGGGAATCTTTTCACAATTTAGGGTAAAGCCTAGCGCACACAGCAGATTTTTGTCGCTAGCGACGAAGATTTTTGTCGCTGACGACAAAACACAATCCTCCGCACACAGCAAGATTTTTGTCGGGATCATGCCTCTCTTCGGTTTCCGAGACTCGCTTCCAATTTGGCGCCAATTTACGTGCACGAGTTAATTGGGTTTACGTGCACGAGTTAATTTTGGTACGAAGTGAAGTGATTCTTTTTTTAACTTGACTCACTGAAATAAAATATTTCTGGATTCAACTTCATATTATTACTGACTACTGAGACCTTGACCTCCTTGACGATGATATAAAAATATAAGCAGATGAACTGAAATCAACTTCAGTAAGGCACAGGTCAGATGCAATTTCATTTAATGCAAGGAATTTCTTGGCCCTATCTGCATACTCTGCAGAATTTGTTTGATAAAGGCAAGGTCTTGCCTGCCACATCTCCGCCAGCCTTTCCTCTTTTTCGGCAGTCCAAAGTTCTGCAGTATCCTCCATTTTGTTTTTGCAAAGTGAGCTTAACCACGTGATCGGAGGAACGCTTCCAATTGGTTGGTGGATTCAAATATCATCTTTACTCCCCGCACACAGCACGATTTTTGTCTTTTGTCGCCAACGACGAAGACAAATATCAAACATGTTTGATATCAAGGATTGTCGTCAGCGACAAAAATCTTTCATATTTGTATCCCGCACACAGCAGACTTTTGTCGTCAGCGACAAAAATCTTCGTCGCCAGCGACAAAAATCTGCTGTGTGCGCTAGGCTTAAGACCGATTCCCTGGGTGTCTATTCTATGGAGGACCATTGTAGGACTCATTATGTAATTATCATGATGTTTGTTGATAATAGCATAGTCAATGACTATGATAATGATAATGAGGACCATGGCTGTCATAATTACGATGGGGACCACTGTGACATTATTATTATTATTATGATTTTGACAGGAGCCGCTTCCAAAAAATGAAGTTGAAAACATAACTAGATCATCGCCAAAATTAGATGGAAATAGTGACGAGCCTAATGACGTCAATTTGATGATAAATAAGTCAGATTTGAACGAACAAGTCATCGAGAATTTGTAAGTGATCTTCACCAAGGTTATTTTATCATGTTCTTTTCTTTAGAATTTGTTTTATTTTGAATAACTGTGGAATACTTCACGGATGTTTCGTAGAATGTCTTTTCGACCACTTGATTTAACTAGCGCAAAATTAGAGATACAATTTCATTACCATAATCGAAAGGATTAGGCAGATTAATCATCTTATCAGCTTTTTTGCATCCTAAATAATCTGTCATTTTTTATGCGTGTTAGGAATTTTTCGCCAGCGGAAAAGATAAGGCAAATTGTAAGTATTATTTGTTTAATGTTATGAAAACACGGATTGATAACATTAAAAACTTCTGACCACTGGATTCTTTCGAGTTTTTAATTAGTTATTTGAATACGGGGTCGGGGAAATTGGATTTTCGCTAATACAAGTTATTCAACCACCTTATGGTCGTTTACCAAAAGTTTCTAAGGCACTTTAAGATATACATGTTTTTTTAAGATGTGTTTATACTGCGTAATACAATTTATATGATTATGTAAATTTTGCCGAAATTTTGCTTTCCTCTGAATGGAGCCATTGTTTCTTTGAACAGAACTTGAAGCCAGCAATCGAACTCTGTCCTATTTTTTTATAACACGTTTTTTTATAACACGTTTTTATTTATAATGCTTTATAAGAAATAGTAGTCGGCTTTTAAAAGAGTTCAGTGCAGAAAGCTAAGAAATTTGAGGAATCTAGATACTGAAAATCCTGAGAAATTATTTGTTGAAGCACGAAATGCCTAATTTTGGACCATAGTTTTTATCAGCATATAATATTAAAATTGCTATTTATACCAAACATTGCCCTTCCGTCAATGCGAATGTTCAGTAACGTAAAACCTTTTAATTGTTGTTAAGAAAGCTTTAAGAAGGTTTTAATACTGAAACTGGGAATTGTTGATAAAGTTTTAATACTGCTCTGACAAAACTTTCCCATTAAAAACACGTGTAAACATCTTATATTTTGCAGCATTTATATGAATACCTTCCATGCTTATATTCTCAACGTAAAGAGAATGTGAAACATTATACCCTGTTTATTTCTTTTTCAACAATTCATCAAGTTTTTATTAATTTTTCTTCTGCGTTTCAGTCGAATAAATTGAATGGCTTGATAACAAATGTAAGCACTGTGTTTTGCTTTTCTCTTCAGTTCATAAGTAATTCCTTTTTCTTAAAAAATAATCCTTTTGACTGTTATAGATCTTCTAATTCTAATCTCTTTCTCTATTATATCTGCCAATCCTTTACACCCTTTCGATGTATCGCAAAATATTCAGATTATCAGTACGAAGTCAACTCAATAATAATAAACATAAATAAGAGTAAACATAAAAACTCTTCCTTTATTTCGCAGGATATACTTCGAAATGTGGACGACCAGGCTTCAGGCGAAATAGAAGCACTAGAGGTAATACATATGACGCATCTGTTATTGGTAGCAACTCGTGTTATGATGTGTTATTATCACATTATAAGGAATTGCTTTATAAGAAGTAGTGCTTGGATCATTAGAGAGTTAAGAAAGCTCAGTATATCTGATTTTTGAAGCCTAAGAAAATTAAAGAATTTAGATATAGTTTATAAATTTTAAGGAGAAATTGCCTTTGAAGGACGAAATACTTAATATTGTGACCATAGTATCTATCAGCATACAAGGTTAAAAGTGTTATTTATTGCATAAAAGGCACCTCCATCGATGCGCATGCTCCGTAACGTAAGGCAGCTGAATTGTTGCTGAGAGAACCGTATGAAAGTTTCAGTACTGAAATTGGCAAATTGCTAAGAACGTTTGAGTACTGCTATGTAACGTGTTCTAGTAATAACGTACTGTCTTGTCACGACATTGCCACATCTTCATGATGCTTGCAGTTGAATAGCTGTATTTCTAGTCTAGCAATATATTACTATGTGTATGTCTTTATATTCCGTCATTTTACATTGTTGAATCTTCTCTCTCTGTAGAAACGAAATGCTGAGCTGGAAGACAGTTTGCAGTCATACAAAAGATCGAATCAGCAACTGACCAATCAACTCAATGAACAGGTAGACAAAGAATTTTTGTTTTATTTTCTTTATATTCCTGATTTAATTTTCTGACATAATATTTTGAATTTAGTTTCTTATCTTTAAACTAATTGACCCATTTCTTTCATGTTTAGCGAAAACATTTGATACAGTATCAGGAGAAGCTTCGAAAGGTTCGAGATTTTTTATTTTTTATTTGCAACCTGAGTATGAAACAGATTACCGGTATACAGTCTACTGTCGATAAGTGGAACCTGCACGGGACCGAAAAAAATGGTTCCACTTATCGAATGTTCCACTTATCCGAATTATAGGTTTGTTAATTCAAATCCAAGGGACCGGAGAAATTGGTTCCACTAAACGAAAGTTCCACTTATCGAGAGTAGACTGTACAAGCATACTTATGCTTGGATACTGGCAGTGAACTTACAGGGTGTATATCCTGCTTCAGGCAATCTATTTGTGTAGCTCTTTTCTTAGCATCGTATCTTCTTTTGGGTTTTTCTTTCTTTTCTTGGCATCGTATCTTCTGTTGGGTTGGTATTATCACCATTTTGTATTCATGCTTTCGTAAATGTTTTCTCCAGGAAAAGTCTGAACCTTCATCGAAACAGCTGCGGGAACTCAGGGCTGCGAAGGAGCAGTTGGAAGTAAGAAGATGTTAGCATTGCCAATCTTTGATTATGCCTGTTCCGCCGAAGGCCACTTTTCTAAATCACGTTTTATATTGTCCTTACAGGTTCATATTCAGACGATTGGTATTCTAGTTTCGGATAAGACTGAACTACAAGAGAATCTCAGGAAGACGCAAAAGAAATTGCAGGCCAAAGAAAGTTAGGAACTTTTAGTTTTCTTTTCTTGATTTAGCAAGATCTTGTATCAAGATTAATATGAAGTTGTTGCAAGAATTGCCCAGCAATTGAGTTCAGTTAGCTTTGCTATTAGTTGAGTTAAGTCCAAGACGTGAATACATCGATTTTAACCTCGTTTTAACTTTGTTTTCTAGATGAAAGCGAGGACGGCAGTAATCGATTACATGCAGTTAGGCAACGCATTGTTGAGCTGGAAAGAAACATCGCCAATTTGCAGATGACATGCGACAAGTATCAACAGGTATGGCATGTAGTTCTACACCCCGATTGACAGTTATCAGCCACTGTAAACATGATGTAGATCCTCTACTAGGACGGGGGAAGCTTTAAACATTTGAAAATGGAGATATGCCCAGAAGATGTATGGAAATATACGTGCTCGACTGTTTGTTGGAATATAACAGTATGCAGTACTATTGGCACTTGGATACTGTATTTTCTCTAATAAGCGCCCGGGCGCTTATCAAATATTTGCAAAATTGGGTGGGCGCTTATTAGAGGGGGCGTTTAATAGAGGGGGCGCTTATTTCACAGTCCTGAAATTTTAAAATCAAATAACCTCAAAAACAAAAGAATAATCTTATATAGTTCCGAATGTTCAACAAAGGCCTGCAATGAAATACGACAGCAGTGTATTTTTATATTTTATAAAGTTATGGTATATTATATATCTTGTAGTTGTTTTCAAATGGAAAGAAATCATTCTACCACTGTCTGTCATTTTATCTTGCAGAATAATAAAGAACTTGCACAAGAGAATGAGAAGTTCAAAAGTAAAGTGTTTGCTTCCAGGTATTTTTAATCACTTGCACCAAGTTTGAGTGTTTGATTGCATAGTGCAGGATCGTTTGATGACATCTCCTAAGTTTTTAATCGAAATTTCATACCGAAACATCATCAATTTTAGCAAGGAGAAAGAAGAATTGTTAGAACAGATATCAGAACTTCAAGAGATGCTGGCTGCCAAGGTAATGCATTCTCAAGCAAACATTACTTCTTTTATAATCGTAAAATGTTTTTTTGTCTGTTTGGCGATTTTCATAATAAGAATAGAAGTTTAGCAAGTCATAAACAGGAGTGTTTACGAGTGCCACATTGCATGTCATAAACAGAAATGCTTAAGCGACATTTTTAGATGTGCTTCTCTCATTATGGGCAAGTGAGAAAGGTCGAGAGTTGTATGTTTATATGTGTAGAGTCCAACAGAAACATAAGCGATCTCTTTCGACGTTCACTCAACTGCAACTCTACATTTATATTCTGAACCTTTCTTGGTTGCCCAATGATGAGAAAAGTATCTCTCTATACTCTGTTAGAGAGATACTTTTTGGCTGTTAATTATATGATAAACTTCTAATCATCATGTATCAAAAAATGAAATGAAGATAATAGTATTATTTGAAGGCAATCACTGAGGTGACATGCTGGTGGGTACTGTTACGCGAGTTTATTTCTTCCTTAGGCTGCAAGCTTCAAGTCTATAGAACAGAAAAACACAGAAATTAACAGTAAACTACAGAAAGCAGAATTCGTTGCGAAGCAGGTAAGAGATTTAACCCCCCTGGACCATGTGTATTTTCTTGGCATATCTATTGACAGCGAGGGTGGCGACAATCAATTTTCATATGGTGAAACAATAGCATGCAAAGATTGTATAACTGTTCTTTTGTTTAGCTGTCTGCTGAGTCAAAAGAGAGTGATTCATTAACTCGACTAAACTTTGAAAAGGATGAGCTGGAGGGGAAGATGAAAATGGTAGTCGTCTTTTTATTCGGAGGATTCTACCTAAAGTTTTTAATCTCAAAGTATTTGTATTCAGAGTAATGATTTTTGTAATGCGAAGCCTGTTTTTATTTTTAGCAACAAGAACTGCTCGAAAAACTCGGCGCCGAGAAAGGCGAACTACTACAGCGACACCACGAACAAATTGAAAGTCGAGATCAAAGATTGGAAGAGCAAAAACAAACGGTAATTTAACAAGTTTTGCTATGGCATGAAAGACACTACTTCGCCCAGCAAGATCACATGTATCTTCAGTTTTATTGTCTTTGAAAGCATAGGCATCATGAGTTGTTTGACTCTATTCAAGATAGTGGGAAGGATAGTTGAAGACCTTTCCGTTTTGGGAAGACAATCAAAGAGGCTATGCTTTGACATTTATGCCATTTGTGGATGTCTTGATTTGTTTTTTAGAGAGAAGATTTGGAAGTGCAGAATAATACTTTAGAATCAGAGCTAAGGGAAGCTAGAAATGTTGTATCAAAGCTAGAAAGAGAGATAGGTGAGCTCCAATCTATGTTTATGTGTTTATCGTAACTTATGTGCTTCGAGCTCATTGCTCAATTCTTCTGACATTGCTTCGAGCTCATTTCTCAATCCTACTGACATTGCATCATAATGATTTGCTCTCAAAATATCTCCAGCCTCCATTGACTTCAAACAAATTCTGGAATCTCTTGTGCGCTAGATGTGGACAAGACTCACCGCTTATATAAGCTGTGCTGTAGAATTTTTAACCAACGTGCCATGTCCACGTGCAAGGGTTCATTAATGAAATCAATTCTTTGTGTACAGACAGGCAATGCTGGTTAATTATGTTTTGTATGTAATTCTAGCTGAAATGAAGGACCTCGAAGCCGAGGAGAAAACGTCCGCCACGCACTTAGCTGCCCACGAAATTGACAAACTCAACGAGGAAAGACAAAGAATGGAAAATGAACTTGATATACAGGTAATTATTGTAATGACGTGTTACGTCAATCAAGTTATAGTTTGGCTTTTGTTGAAGATTATTGCATTTCCAGTGGACTAGTGACGTAGTGGAATGTTGGTGGTATTCTAGTACTTATATGAAAGTTTTACCAAATGACTTAATTTTTCTCTTTCGTAGATTAATGAGAATCGAAGGGTGGGAAAGTAAGTGCTTTATTTTTAAATAAAAATTGAAAATATTTAAAATTGAATTCTAGTCGATGTTATCTTTTTACATGCAACTCATTTATGATGCAACTTTGCATCAGCGATGCTGAACTCACCTTACTTTGACAAATGAATACTTTTGTTTCTTTGGTTATTGAGAGCTTTTTATGATTGCCGTATCTTTCTTTTGCCGTAGATTGTTGTTGGCTCAAGATGACAGGATTCAAGAGCTTGAATCAGCATTGGCAAGACTTGGTGAAGAAGCTGTTGATCGTGTATCATTGCTCGAAGATATGCAGAGTGATAAGGAAACGATTAGCAGGGCAATGTTGCAGAATAAAGAATTGAAGGAGCAATTGGAAGAGCTGCAGAAGGGATTTGTCAAAGTCGTAAGTTTTCCTTTTCGTGCTTTTACCTGGTATTTTTTGCATACTGCATTCCCTTCTGGAATGTCGATGCCAGGGATTGGCAGTGAATGTGTGGCATTGATATGTACGGTATGCATTGTATATTTATCGATGGTACGCATTGTGCGTTGTACGTCGATTTATTAATGTGTGTATCTACATGTGTATTCCATCAGATAAACTACATACTACATTTAACAGATTAAACTCACTGTAAAGCACTAAAGCACATCGTGCTAAGCCACAGTGGAGATATGCACGTGGTAATCGAGTTCCCGACTATGGATATGTCACAAAGAATAGATGATTAGTAAATAGGATATGATTTGTGTAGCTAGCTTGTAATGTTTACTTGCAGGCTTACTACACAATTACTGTACAGGATATTATCAGTGTCCCTGCAACGTATGTTGTGAAGATCTATGCTATACATTCACTGCAAATGCCTGGAAATCTATGTTATCTGTCCAGATGTTGCAGTGTATCTTAAGCTGATGTTTGCAGCCAATGTGGGCGTCATTGTCACGAAATTGTATTAAGTGCTTGCTGATCGTGATACATGATATAGATAATGGAATACAACTCTGTTCCATTCTTAGACCAATGCGAATGCAGAGCTGACTACCGAATTCCACAAAGAGCAGCATTTAAATCAAGAACTAGCTTCAAAACTCAGCAGTATTGGGGTCGAATTGGAAGAGAAAAAGGCAGAGGTGCGAATATTCAAGTGTATTTCCCCCGGTAATGTGTCTCTACCCCCCGGATTGAAAGGCATTGTTGCATTCTTCCAGCGGGTAGGGTATATAGAAGTGTTTAAAGATTATAGGGACCGTCTTTGCGCTTTATCTGCTACAAATCTTGTGAAGTTGTATTTTATTGAGGGTGGTGTGTATAAGTTATTGTTTGCTGTCATTCATCCCTGGACTGTCCATTTATTGTATTCATAGGTAACACATTGTGATATTCGTTGACGGAGGTAAGGTATATATGTATATGATTATTGCTTGTATTGATATGTATATGTTGCCGTTTTAGCTGCATTCGAAGTCCACTATGGCAGCTTCACTTCAAGACCAACTCAGCGATCTCCAGGAAACATCCGAAACTCAGGTTCGGACAGAGATTGTTTTTCAGGACAGCATCGCTCATTGAGCCCCAGTGCTTCATTACATTCCGTGTTTCTTCACGTGGTGGCCATTTTGATTGGGCCAACTAGCGTTCGCATCATTCTTTACTTTTGTTTTTGTTAGATCTCTGCCAATACCCATGAGAATGAAGATTTGAAGTTGACGATCGAAGAATTAAAGGCTGACTTAGATCTCCAGGTACTCTCCATAAATTACCCAAACATACTTATGAATGTTGCATAATATGGAAATTTTCTATCGCTTTCCATAACGTGCATTGATGTATGGGTCTTTGTGTAGATTGGTAAACATTGATTTATTTTATCTAGATGCATCTCAACGACAAGCTGAAGCATTTAGAAGCACAATCAGAGCTGACAGATAAACTCCACTTCGAGCTGCAGTCTGCACAGGTATTAGACCTGTACCGACCCCCTGGTTTTCTTTGAAACTGCATTGATTCGCATTGTGAACTGCTGGGCTTTAGGGGGTCAAGGTGTATTGCTCTCGCTCACAGGCTTATCCTTTTCCACAGGACACAATCAACCTGCTGTCGAGTCAGAATACACAGCTGAGAGATGCAATGCAAAGCAGATTCAAGGAGGAAGAGAATGCCGTGCATGCGAAAGAGGCTGAAATGGAAACGAGTCACGTGGTGACGTCTGAGGATGCAGTTTATCATGATGATGATGATGATGACAACGATGATGATGATTATGATGATGACAGCCATTTGAATGAGTCTTTGGAAGAAGTTGATGGGCGAATTGACGAAAGGCATCAGAGCAGTGAAGGAAATTCAATTAACGAAGAACTAGTGTGTATTCAGCATCTGTACCTATTTTTCTAATGTTTACGTCACGGCTTGTACAAGATTGGGACCATTTCAGCCTGGTTTCCATATAGTCGTTGAGGGTCGCTAAGGGTCGCTGAAAGGATTAAAAATCACACAGAGACATTGTCAAAAGTTGATTTTAATCCTTTGAGCGACCCTCAACGACCCTCAACAACTATGTAGAAACCAAGCTTTAGATACCAATAGGTTCATACCCAAAGCGCTAATCTTATTACATAGATACTCACTGTATCTATTATACAATGCTATGCCATGCAATACCATACTATACAGGCCAATGGTAACCCAATTCTGTCCAAAACCAAGGATTTTCTAAGCCAGTGACTGATCTGAGACTAATTCAAGTTAATGCATCAGTTTATGTCAAAGGGTTACAACGTAGCTCACAATCTTAGCACAGAGTGGAGTAAATTTCTTTCTCTTGTATCCACAGCTCGATTCGTATCGCAGCGCGATTGCGCAACTCGAACAAGACCGTGACGGCATATACGAAGTACTACGCAAGGAGCGCGAGCAGTACGAGGCCGACATGGCCTCATTACGACAGCACATGGAGCTGCAACTACAACAACAACTGAAGCAACGGTTGAGGCAAGTGCGAGAGGACTTCCAACAGCAAATACACGATGAACAACTCAAGTCGCAATCATTGCAGACGACTGTTGATAATTACAAGAAGCAAGATGAGCTGTTTCAAAGTGACGTCAATGAAAATGGAATTAATTACGAGACATTGAAAATTGCTTTTCAGCAACTGCAGGTGAGGTGTTTTGCGCATGCGTTAGCTTCTAGAGATGCCGTGAATCGTCAAATAAACCCCTTTGGTGGACGGGGTGGAGGCTTATTTGCCCAAACGTAACCTTAGCTGGATATGCTTTATCAAGCTTTTGAGCTTTATTTTGAGTTTGGCATATTTTCTAAGCCATTACACTATCTCTTCTCGTCCATTGCATTTCAATCTTTTCAATCTCTTCTCGTCCATTTCAATAGACTCGATTCAGGGAATTGCAAGAGGAGAAAGCCGGGCTTCACGACAGTTTTCAAGAGCTTGAGCACACGAATCTGCAGCTAGCCACGGAAACTGAAACCATCAGTAAGTGACCAAGCTCGATAATCCCCCCGTTATATTACCATTACTCTTGTGGCAGTCAATGGAATTAGCGTTGCTACAGGGGTGTTCAACATGATCTTTTTACTGAGTCAAAGTGGTCAGGGTGTTCAGGCGTTGATCACTTGGAGGCTGTGCTTTCACTGGTTTGAACCCACGTGATTACCATGGACTACAAGCCACCAGCCAACTAAGCCGTTCATTCTTCTGAGATCGTTAAATGAGCGCTAAATGTTTCTGGCTGTAAAGAACGTTTGTAACAGTTGTCTGAAAACTGAACTGGCTAAATATAACAGCATAAATATTCGTCCTGACTCTTGTGTACTTTTGATGTCACACGAAGCTCAAAATACTTCGCCTATTTCTTTCACATTAAACGTTCTTTACATTCTGATCAAGAGACTCGTCTCGATCCCATGCAGCCTCCTTGCCATGTTACTACTTTCAATTGCCTGCCAATGGGTTATTTGATAGAAGAGTCGTATCATCAGTAACAATATTCTCCTATAGTCTTGTTGTTTTCTTAGGTGAATATGTGAATTTGTACCGAACACAGCGATTGGCGTTGAAAGAGAAATTCTTGGAGAAGGACCGGTTAATTTCACAGCTTTCAAACGAGCATGGCCGAATGCAAGTGAGTATTGGTTGCGGCTATACCAATGTTTTATTTCTGTTGAATAATTAAAGAAGCAAGTGCGTACTGCTCATGAGCCAGGGGTCTCCTTGCAGATACAGTAGACACCCGCATATAGAAACATGCAATTTTGCATTCAGCTTGTTTTTAAAAACAATAGGCTATTGTGTTTTCTATTGTTTTAAGCAGAATTATCATAAGAGTGCTGTTATCCCTTTTTCTGCATCCCTCGTCTAATTTCCACGATTTTATGCTGGATTTGATCAAAAATTGAAGCTGAAACAATTTGCCACGACGCCTGCTATCTGTGTAATATCGATTCTGGAACATCTTTTTTTGTTTTTCAGTTGAAAATCTCACAACTTCAAGAGCTGGTCATGCAAACATTAGCTGAGAAGTCGAACTTTGAGCAGGAGAAAAAGCAACTACAGGACTTGGTCAACAAACGTCTGGAGATTCAATCTGGCGCTGAACGAGATCACGAAATACCAAAATTGAATCTGTCAGATTCATCACTGTATAACGAAACTATAGTCTCACTCGCAGATGACGAGCGGCATTTGGACGACACGGAATCGAGGCTGCAACATCGAAACGACATCGTGGGGGAAAGTGACGCGGGGAATCACCAGACTCCGGATCGGAATGCCCAGAAAATCCTGCAAATATTCGAACAGTTACACGATACAGGCGAAGGCTATCAGCGAGGCTGGCTATCGCCTGTTACACGTAGACATGAATTTACACCATGTAAGAATTGCTCCGAAAGGACATTCACTATATAGTTGTCACAAGTTGGGCTATACTGTGGCACCTCCATTAACAAACACTTGGAACAGACACTTTTGTCCCAAAATATCTTGAGAAGTGGTCATCTCTTTGTGATACAGTCAAATCTGCATAGTTCGAACACGTGTAATTCGAACTCGTGTAATTCGAACTCAATATAATTCGAACGAAATTCTCCGTCCCTTCAAGGATAACTGATGAACCAACTCTTATAAAACAAACCTCTATAATTCGAACCTTTTGTAATTCGAACATTTTGATGCTTCCCCGGGGTGTTCGAACTAGACAGAGTTGATTGTAGCAATCTCTAGTTTCCACAATATATCCACCTAAAACGGGCATCTGTCTGCAATGGCAAAGCATTGGTTCCTTAGGTGTCTGTTATATGGAGGTTCCACTGTATCTTAATTATCATAGGCAAATGAATACATTTATACATAATTTAATGCACTAGAATTGGGTGGATCTATACGTGTCTGATATGTGGATATGTGTGGATCTATATATATAACAATAACTTCCCTGTATGTAATTTACTTGGTTCGGGGATGATCAACAACCAGTGTGATGCCTTCTAAAACACTGTTCAAATACTGTTAAAAGTCTTTGAGTCGTGACACCCCTGGATTTTTGTACTGAGCAGTAAAGGTTAATTGACTGATCATTCGGCACGGGGGTTGTGAACTGTGGCGATAAATCGCATTGGTGAACTCAACAGTCGGTGGTTTAGGACCTTCACATTTCGAGTTTTTTGATGATTATTTCGATTGGTCAAATACTGTGGAAACATTTGCAATGTTTTTAGCTTCCTCTCGGAATTCAGTGTTTGGTTTTCGTAGCAAAAATTACAAACATCTCCAGAGATATTTTATATACATTAAGATGTTGTATAGAATTATAGTAATAGTGGATTTGGATAAGTATGTCGGATAAATGCAATTATAATTGCAGTATTGAGTAATTAATTGTTAATTAAATATATATTACCTGAATACTTTTGGTTTTTATTTGTCTTCTTATGAAAAGCAAAGTTAAAGCCCTCTGAGTTAGGTTTGCGACGCAGGGGAATTTTTTTGTGTCGAAATACGGGGTGATTTCTTGTGCATCTTGAAATTTTTGGGGTCTTTCGACATTTGTCACATGGACTTTTCGTGATTGCAAAATGAACAGGCCTGCCCTGCCCTTTTGCGCAATAGTTCGTTTGCAAACGATTGCCCTTATGCTTATTTGTCTGTTGCAGATTGCAGATGCTATTGTGTCCCAGACCTGTCGTACCAGCCCAGACCATGTCAGCCAAACACAGCCAGACCAGTTTGAAACTTGTTTTCAAACCTGTTTTTGTTGGGTCTCTATCATGTTTTAAGCTACCTCCAAAGTATGCACTGAAACATGTAAATGACGTCATTGTATAGATTATTTATTTGCAATCAAACAATTAAACAAAATGTTCAATTTAGCGTTAAAAATTGTTATTATGGATTATGTGATGCGGAATGGTATTATTTTTACCATCTATTTATTTCAACCTTAATTTATCTGACCATCAAAAACACTGTGACGTCATTAGTCATTCAGGTGCATGTTTAAAAAACCCACCGGTTCAGCCTGTCCTACTTCCTGATGTCCTGCTACAGCTACGGCCCCTTGTCTCGCCAAGCACTGCATGATTGGCCACAAATAATTTTCACAGCATCGTGAAGGTTACAACATTTATACACTTTTCAACGTTAGAAGGATGTATTTTTCGTCATTTTATAGAAATCATCGAAAGGTTAGAAGCACCAGCTTGAAGCTGGCTGAATTACAGCGTTGATTGCTTTTTAAAATCGATATTCATCGAAGAAGTTAAATACTTCTCATTGGCTAATTTGTTAGCCTTAGGCCCAGAAATTGAGCAATTCTTGTTAAACCAGGAAAAATTTATGGCGATACTGAATACCTTCGCTGCTGTCTGCTTCTGTATTTTTATTTCATATCTGCTGTTTAGAAGGTGAGTTGGATATTTTATGTCGCTTTGAATAAGTATCAATGTAATGTTAAAAAGATGATGCAATTATCCCGGGTTTTTTCGAGGATTTTTTTGTATTTATTTTTGGCCAAACCCTTTTATATAGATAGTATGTGGTTTCAATAAATGTAAGCTTCTTTGTTATGCCTCTCTTTTGAGGTTCACGTAATGGTTAACGATGATTGCTTATAAAGGCTATAAGTTCTTAGTAAATGAAAATGGCGTGCTAAAGTAAAATTTTAGCGAAAAATATAAAACGTCAAAGGAATATACAGGGCCTGAGAATTTCTTCTATTTTTGACAAAACAACTTTGGGTTCACTTCGCTTGGTTGCATCGATGTTATGATGAATTATTATTCTGCGGCAAAACAACTGTTCAACTCCAGAGGTTTTCACTGTTCACAACTAATCTTGCTTTGTAAAACATTGGGGAAAG
This sequence comes from Sanderia malayensis, assembly GCA_013076295.1. NCBI lineage: Eukaryota > Metazoa > Cnidaria > Scyphozoa > Semaeostomeae > Pelagiidae > Sanderia > Sanderia malayensis. Next base: position 12,978 of record RQOL01000527.1, on the reverse strand, counting down.
TTCTTGGAGGTTTATAAAGACCTTAACTCCACAATGAATACTCTGATTCAGACTTTCACCAGTCAATCGAGTGAAACAAAGATTAAAATGCTGAATTTCCCGAATTTTATTGGAATCTAAACCATATTTACAGAAATTAACAAATGTTTCAAAAAGCAATGTATATTTAGTTGCCTACATGCTTACAATATTCAGAATCATTCTGAAATAATTCAACACTAAAAAGCGTCAAGTTTTGCAGTTACAGTGTAAAACGGGTGTAAGAAGGTACAAAATACGTTTCTTCATATCAGAATTCAGTGGCTTAGCTTTGATATTGGAAGTTTTTATGCGAGAAGCATTTCATATCTTGGTTATGTTGAATATACACAAATTATTGTCATTCTGTTTTCTAGCTCTTGTAATGCTGAAGATGGCAGCCCAACAAATGTTCAAGAGAATAAGTCATTGAATGAAACACAATTGCTGGTAAGTTTATCAAACTATTCATTTTTTCAGGTTTTGTTTGCCCTAGAAGCGCAAGCCAAGAATTTTCACACCAACACAGAGAAAGTTTTGAGCATTCTTGTAAATATGTTTTTGCATTTATTCTTTCATTCACACTTTCTAGAATAACACAAAACCAGAAAAGGAAGAAACCCCATCTGATGAAAACATAATTGAAGAGGATCCACCAGAGAATGGTTTTATATTACCAACTGTTGCCCCAGCCACACCCCATTCAGAGAAGTATCCATCTGTAATTGAAGAACAAGCGTCATTTGGAACTGATGACAACAGCTCGTTAAAAATTAAACAGAATGGTCGAGAAACAAATGGCCACGGAAGCAAGTAAGTTTTAGCTGCTGGTATCATTGTACTTTTTGATGTTTTAATCATTTGTTTCTGATGTTTGTTTGCTAAGTTAAAGCCACTGGAGTCATATTGACATGAAAGCATACAGTATTATGGGTATCTATATTTGGGATTAATATAGGGCTTCTATTAGCAGAGACATTTTCATAGAGTAGACACCCAAGCTTGAACCCAGGTCCCTTGTTGCTTTCCTGACAATGGTTCAAATTGTGGCACTTGATTCAAGGTTGGCAGACACCTCTATAAAGAGCAAACATTTTTGTCCTAAAATGTTTCAAAATTGGTCAACTCTTTGCAAGAGTGACCTCTATACAACAGATAAGTCATTGATCCCATGTCTTATGAAGGTTTAATAAATAATAATAATCATCATCATCATGAATTTTTATGCAGGTTAAAAACTTCAGCCATGTAAAAACATATATACAGCTGTTATCAATGTTCCACCTGTTTAAAAACAAAAGTAAACAAGAGAATCAATTAAAATCTTGATATAAAAGCACTAGTAAAAAGTTAAAATCAATTCGTCGAGTCTTCGAGTGCTATATTTAACTGTATGAACTGAAAGAATTGAAGAATTGAGCAGTTTCTTTGAAAGGTCTCTCGAGATCTTTTCAGGAGTTCAAAAGATGAACAAACTCTGTACTTTCAATAAGTCACGAGGTTTTTAATGCGTAAGACCTGAGAACCTATTTTTATCTTACATTGGATTGTGCAGTGAGTATTAGATGCGAATACTGTTTTGTATTTTAGATCGGAGAGCAGACAAGTTGATGAGGTGAAATTTGACAATTTAATTGTGAACAAGATTTCATTGAATGTTGATGAGCCTCAAAATGATTCATTTTCAAAAACTGAAGAAAGAAAAGAGGGAGAAGAAGTTAAAGATGATAAAGAAACAAAAGAAAAAGAACAAAATGCTGATGAAAGTGTTGCAGATAATAAGTATGCATTGAAACTTGAGTCAGAAGACTTGATGAAAATAGCAGCAAGAACTGAGAAAAGTACAGAAGAAATGATGAAGTTAGGTAAGGAAGAAAAAGAAGTACCTAAAAGTTCTGAACTTGAAGAAACTGAGAGCAGTGGTAAAGATGTTGGAATATTAGAATCTTTTAAAGATTGGAAAGAGAAACAGGAAAGCAATGAAAAGAAATCGGAACATGAAAAACCAGCATCACAAGTTTTGCCACGCAAAAGATTTAACAAAAAGACCAACTATGCTTCGAGCGAGTGCGGCGCAAAGGTTGTTGCAACGAACGGGGAGGCGCAAAATACAGCCGCCATTTTGAGTGAGAACAAGGATTTGTACATGCTGAGCCCGTGCAGCTCAAATATTTGGTTTGTTGTCGAATTGTGTGAAAAAGTGCAAGTTGAAGCTGTTGATATTGCGAGTTTTGAGCTTTTTTCGTCGACTCCCGAAAGCTTCAAAGTTTACGTTGGTTCAAGGTTTCCGACACGCGAATGGCGTCTTGTTGGGTCCTTTGTGGCCAGGTCAGAGAGGGTGATTCAAAGCTTCGATCTGCAGGAAAAATCTTACGCGAAATTTGTGAAGGTAACGCGAAGATTTACAATGGATTTTTGTAATTAACTACATTAAAATCCCGGTAACTCGAACCTCCAAGGGACCAATGAATATGGCTCGAGTTAACCAATGTTTGAGTTATTGAAGGTTAGAAAGTACCAGCAAAGTTTTCAAAGGAAATATAAAATGGTTCGAGCTATCCATTCGGGTTATCAGGATTTTATTTTATTTTGTTCATTTTCACTGGCTGATCGTTATCAATTTCTTGATAATATTCTCCATAATTCTTTATACTACCACGAATTGCCTAATTTGAGATTTCAAATACTACCTGAAGTTCCTTATTGCTTTGTACCAAATTGGTGCATTTTTTACAAGCACATGTCACTTGGCGAGTTCGACCGAATAGAGCGCCCAGAGCGTTTTGTTAATAGACCAGATCAAACTAAGCTCTTATTCGATACATTAATCCAAAGTCTTGCATCCCTAATCTTTTGTTCATATTTCAAATTTGTAGCCCGATTTGTAAGAAAGTATTTTGCATTTGTTGTACGTGATGAAGTAGTGCATTTGTCGCCTTCTTAAATATAATTTTTCGTTTGCGGTAAATGATATTTCGTAATTTATTATTTACAGATTGAGATGGTCAGTCATTTTGGGAAAGAACATTACTGTCCCCTCAGTTTGGTTCGGATATTTGGCCGAAGCGAGGTTGAAGAACTAGAAGATTCCGAAGCCGATCACAGCGATCCTGATCACCGTGATTCTGTTGATAGCATCGAATCAGACGGCAAGCTCGGCAAAGACACTGCTACTACCGGTAGTGGTAATAATAATGACAGCACGAAAGATCCAAGTAATTTCTTAAAGAGCGCTACTGATGTTGTTATTGGTCTGGTTAATAAAGCGACCGAAACGTTCACTGGAAAGACCGACAAATCTAATCAAACAGAGGCTGAGTTGAATGGAAAGGAGGCTGAACTCGCATCGAATCTCCAGGCAGATGTCGATGGGTCTAAGCATACTAGCAATGGTATAGAGGTGGGTGGAAGTGGAAATGATGTTGCGAGCAACGAAACAGACGCAACTGGGAATGATGCAGAAAATACCGCAGCGAATGGAACGAGGGTTGAAGTTCGTAATAATTCTACGTCGGATCTTGTCGTTTTACTCGAAGGCGATGATACTGATGACGACAGTGTGGACTCGAACTTCACGCAAAGGAAGTGCGTGTTCGACGGTGAAATTCAGGGAGACAGATGCGCGAATCCGTGCAGTTTTTTCTGGATTCCGTACCTTTTCAAACTCCGAATGTGCCCGTCAGCCTACCACGACAACCAATCCCATGCAAGGATTAAAATTGCAGATTTTAACGATGTTATTGGTTCGAGTTCAAGTACGGGTGCTGATTCCACGGAATTTTCTTCCGTTGATCCTAACGGCGTCGATGATGGTTATGATGCGGGTAACCGCCATTTTGTTAGTTCAACAAGCTTCGTGGCGAAGCCAAACGCAACCGAAGCAAAAGTTGAAGAGGTGACTGTTGGTGTTACTACGGCTGGGTTGACTGGTAGTGTGACGGAGATAAAACGCGAGAGTTTTTCAGAATCTACGACTGATAATATATCAATGATGACATCTGCGTCTTCAAGTGTTGTTACCGCTGTAAGTAGTGTTGCGGAGGAGAACAGTGGAATCGCTGGGGAGGCGAGTGTTGTGACGTCAAGTAGGACGGAGCTTCAGCGTCAAGTAACTTCTGACATCGAGAGTTCTTCGTGTGGTGCAAAACCTATCACACACCCGGATTTGTCTCAATTGGTTGATACGACCTTAGCGTCAACAAGCTCAGATGACAAGGCTGCAAAGGAGGATACATTCAAGCAACCTGTAAGCATGCAAGTGGTTGAGAAGTCTGAAGATGATGTTATCAAAAATGATACAGCTAATGAATCAACTGGTAGTGAGAGGAGGAGTGGAGAAGATGAGGCGATTGTTACCGCTGGTGATGTTGATGTCCTTATTACTAGTATTGATGAGAAGTTGGGTGAGGGAAAAGCTGAAATTCCTGGGAAAATTGCAGAAGATGGGGTTTCAAGCGGTGCTGAGGAGCTGACAAAAAAGAGTCTCGATGATGTATCACAGAAAGGGGCCGAGAAAGGGCTTCTGAATAGGCCTGATGAAGTTCTGAATAAAACTAAATATTCATCTGGAGAGAATGCGAGTCGTTCAGTTTCAGATTCGCAGAGCTTACAAGCGCAATCAAACGCAAGTGCAGCAATCGAACCCTCATTTTCTCAACCTGCTATGTCAAGCCTTGGTTCCTCGAAAACATCAGAGGACTCGCTGAGTGTGACCGTGATTTCGTATGAACTGACCGAGAACCAGACCTTATTAAAGCAGAATGCCGATTCATCAATAGACCCAGCATCGATATCAGAATCGACAACTTCGCAGTATTCCGTTATCAAGGCAACGCGTATCAGTGAGCAAGGTAATGTGGTTGAACCAAGTGAGAGAAGTGCGCAGGAGCATATGCAAGATGGGAAAGAGGGCGAGAAACAGGTTTATAGAACAGACAATGTTGTGAAAACGATCAGTGCAGGCTCGAAAAGGACTGTAGACTCGACTGTACAGCCTAACAACGGCGTTGCGGAGTCGAATGGGAAGGCAGCTGCGCAGGAATCTGCTGTAACGATCGGGAGTGGTTCGTCTGGTAATAATAAGGAGTCGGCCATTTTGAAACTGAAGAATCGCGTCAAGGCTTTGGAGACGAATCTGAGTCTGAGCACGCTGTACTTGGAGGAGATGAGCAAGAGATACAGAACGGCATTGGAGGATCAACAGAAACAATTCAAGTTGAAGCTGAATGCGTTGAATTTGAGCGTCTTTGAAGACAAACAGTTGATCAAGCAACAGCAAAAGAACATTGAAGAGTTGACGAAGCAATTGATGCTACTCACCATTCAGTTTAGGAATTTCACGCAATTCACTGAAGAACAACAGAGAAAAGTATGTACATTATTGCCTTACCTTGTGGGGATTTTCAGTGTCCACTTTGATATGTCTCTCCAACTTTGAATTGCCTTTCCACCCACCTTTCGCTTTTTTCAAAAAAAAGCTCGCAAACAAAGCTTGTCTACTCGAAACCAAGTCTATCTGATACTCCTTACACCCTCCTTACATAGCAGCGCCCTCCTTATCATAAAGTCCACGAAATGTAATCTCAACATGAGGAACCTTAAATCCACGAAATGTAATCTCAATATGAGGAACCTTGAATAAAATTAAAAACTACTTGCTTATACCAGATTATTAAACTGAGGAGAAGTTAAACTACGGCGCAGCTAGTGTGACAAGATTCCTGGTTTTTGCGACAAACGGGGCTCGGAGCTTGTTCTGTCTAACCGCTTTGTTTCTTTTTATTTCAGACGGCAGAAAGATACATATTTTCATGTACAATTGAGGCTGTCATCATCATAATACTGCTGTGGAATTGCATGACGAGATCGAGGTCAAGATCCAGTGAACACAGGGAAACAAGAAGGCATAGTGCACCATCTTCTATGGGCAAACACATCGAACCGGGTATGTTTCGTTTATTGGTATTGATGTTCGAAATGTTCTTTTCTCTGTATGACTTTGAAGCAATTATTGCCAGAAAATGCCAGGCAGTGCTGTTTTTGTGAAGGTGATAGGGCAATGTTGTTTCTTATTGCAATAGACGTTTTATTTTTGTTTCTAGATGGTATGTATCTTGCTATTACATCTGGTGATGACATGCAGACGAAAAAACGTAATAATTCACCACCGAAATATCAATTTGAGCCTAATGTAAGTTGCGTATTACATCTGTAACAGAGTAGTTAAATGATTTCAGCAAAGTGTTTTCATTGGCAAGAAGAGTGCTCCATACCTTAGAAGGTAGAGCGAGATACAATAGCGGTTGTCTGATGATCGCAATAGAGTGAAACTCCGAGTAACAACATATATGTAGTATTCTTTGTGTGTTACTTCTATTGTAACAGAGTAGTTATAATTCCTACAAGCATTCAATAGATGTTTGTCAACATCGATGTAGACAAGCTTCAATAGATGTTTGTGCGAATTATCAACATCGATGTAAACAAGCTTGCCGATGAAGCTCCACTAAGTCCCCCAGGGGGATAGGAGTTTCAGATGGGGCCCTATTAAAGAGGGGCTCAATAATAAAGATTGTAATGCAACGAGAATGCAATTATCTATTCGAGTTATCAGTTCTTATCACTTCTTCCATTTAGTTGACTCCACCGTTACCTGTTTCAAAGCGTAAACGACAGAGACGAAAGAAGATTCAAACTGTTGATGATGCTGTGTTCAACAATCAAGATGAATCGCCTTCTCGTTGCGATGTTGTAGTTGCCAGGGAAACGACAATCATGAACAGAACTGCTGGCGTGTTGTTCTCGGCAGGTCGTGGCATTATCAGTGGACTGGCTGGTGAGTTTGTTTCACGAATATAAAAAAGGCTTTGTTTGCGTATTTTACAATATTGCAACACTATTCAAGCGCACACATTAAGATCAATTGTAGGGAGAAATTCGAAAATAGCCAAGTTTCGAGCTGGTTATGACTTAAAGTGATAGTGTTTGTTTCGACCTTGCTTATGCCAATATATCATAACGATATATCATCATTTGTGGTACCTTATCGATCGTGTTGGGTGTTAGGTGATGGGCCAGTTGCCAGAGATCGTGTACTATATTACAATCTAACTATAATGTTGTTTCCTTGTCTTTCCATTCAACTTCTCATGAAAATCCCGTAGTTTTGTTTGCATATTTTTCGAGTTGCGACATTGCTCTTTTTCTGAAGGTGATCCTTTGTGCCTCCTCGACATGGAAAGCCAAGTAACTGAATCCCCCCGTTTCGTATTTTCATTTCTCCACATTTTTTTGTTCAGGTGCCTTTACGAAGCAGAAGAAGACGATTGGTTCACGGCAGACACGTGCTCTTGTTGATTCGAACGTGTACGACTCAGTTGGGCCGTTCTCTCGATCAAAGAGCCTGGGAACGATAGAAGAAGATGGGGATTTCCATGTGCCGCTCAGGCACAAAAGTTTCGAAAGCAATCTATCCAACAAAGCCGTCTGTACAGGTTTGCAACAAGATAAACGAAGAGGTTGATAAGCCAAGCGTCTTTGTTTGAGACACAGCTCGAGGGACAAGGACCCTCTCCCCTCCAATGTAACTCGTTAAATGTTCCTTAAATTTTTTTAGTGCAGTTAATTTTTCTGCCAAGACTGTTTCGCTTGGCCATAAAAAATAATCCAGTTCATATTTCATTAATTGTTCTATTATTATTAAATTTCAGATTCGAGAATATTTATAGATTTACAGGCAAGTAATTAGTTTAGTAAGTAATAAATTCATGGCTGATATTTTTAGCACTTTATAAAAGTGCACTGTTAGTTTTCTTAATATCATACTGAGCTTCAGAAGCTATGTTCATGTTGAACTAAACCTATTAAACTCAACTGGGCAGTTTTATTTTGACGATTAATTAAATATTGGATTATTTATAGACCTAATTAGACTTGTTGCTTGCTAGCAAAATCAATTTTCATTGTGCTGAATTATTGTTTTTGTGTTACCTACTTTTGGGGGTCAGACTGGTCGATGGTCCGTTGGCACATGGCATGGTTGGCGAACACAGGGTGCTATGTCTACCCTTTAACCTTTGCCGGGAATGGCTAGATATAACGGCCCTTAAACTATGTTATAAAAATCACCTACACTGCAGCACGGATAATAATTTGAGGTGTGAAATAGAATTAAAGAATATTAAAATGGAATTTCTGATAACTTTATGGTCTCAGAATAAACTCCAGCGATTCCCAATCTTTTTCTCAAAACACGAATTGCAGAATTAGCTTCATCCCAATCGAAGTAGCAGCCCTCTAAATGTCGCTCGGATGTCAAGCTGTAGGCAGCTCTGCCGTGCAAAACTCTACGATTATCAAACGTAACTATATCGCCAGCTTTCATCTTGTAGGTTACGCGGTTCTTCGCATCGCGCAAAGCTTTCGACAACGCGTAGTATGCCTTGTAACTGTCGTAAACCTTATCAACAGGGGCGTTGACGAAAGAGCTTCTCACATGGTTGTTCATGCTGATGCTTTCCACGTTGCCAAATTCGTCGAGGCTGGAGAAAAGACGAAAGACGATTTATTTATTCATCAGCCAAATTCACAGCGGATCTCAGGAGGAAACAAGAAGTACATGAAGTACTTGAATCCCAATACCCAGGTGAGTCAATTCAAAGCTAGCTTCAGCCTCGTTCCCAGGTGTAGGTTCATCATTTGGGCCTTTTCAAACTTGCGTCTCATCAAGAATAAAAAGCCACATAAAACTCTGGAATCGAGTTTGAAAGGATCCCATGATTTTATAAAGCCTCAGTGCCGTGTGGCTTATTTTTCATTGGCTAAAACTTCGTTCGAATTAAACATAGGTTCGAACTCGCTGACTTCGAACCCGTTAAAAATTCTTAGGGAAGGACACCCCTCCCTTCCCACCATGCTGTTTCCGACAATGACGGTCATAATTTTCGTGTTGTTGTTGTTGTTGGGCTGTTTTTGCCTTTACCATGCACCTGCTAGTTACAAGGTTATGAATTTGGCATCAATAAGCGAAATATTTATGGAGGCTGGAAATAGATTCGGTCTTCCTCTTTATAAAGATTTAGTAAATACATTTGTAATTATTTGTATGCTATCAGGTGTTGAGTTACAAATGCAATTGTTTTGTCGATATGATTTCAAATGCATTACTTAGAAGTATTTTGACTTGAACGCAAATTTAATTGAACAAGCTATATGGAAAGGCGAGATCGAATGAAATGTTGTTGGTAGTTTTGGAAATTTTATGCAATACTGTTATTGCATTGCAATTTTTATTTCCCCTCCCATCCAACTTTTCCAATAGCGAATAACTTACCCAATAATTGGTCTTTCGAAAGCCATATTAAATTCGCCGTACTCGTCAGAGCCAATGTCATTGAAAACGAATTTAACAGTTGAGAGAATTTCAAATAATTCTGGTTCATGTTCTCTGAGCTGAGCGGCCGCAGTGAATCCGTCGACGAAATGATTTTCGCCGCCACCGCCCGAAGCTTGTTTGATACAGTGAAGCATCTGGATCTGAATACAGAGAAAGTATGCATCAAAAATTGGATATATTAGCGTTCCATCAATCGTCTGGAAAGTAGGGGGTATTCACAGGGTCTGCTGAAAAGAGAGGCAGGAAGAAGGCCTAAAATTGAGTCTGAAAAAGCAAAGATGAGAGACTTTCTTTTCTTCTTTGCTGCGTGGATTATTGTTCGCCTTCTCTTAAAAATTAGAATGGATAGAAAAAAACTATGTACCCCGGGTGATAGTCGAGAAATGGCAAATCGACATGAAGAGGCAGGCAGTTTGAGGTGTAGGCCAGGTTGCTTGGATCTGGTTTTTGTTTAACGCAAAAACCTCCCTACAAATAAAAAAAGGCAAATTGTACTCGGGCACTAAAGGTCAGAATATGCATTACATAATACAAGTTTTCTTTTATAAGGAACCACTTTATAAGGAACCTACATGTAGAAGACCAAAAATATGAAGGAACTTATACTGCTAGAGACAGAATTCCTACGGAACTTTTCAATTTTACATAGTTTTATAACTGCAGAGGAAAAAATACAGGAAAACGATATTAGGAATTTTACACGCTGCTTAATTGGTGCATTCACCCAAAATTCAATGCAGTTCGTATGATAATGCTCTGGTGCCTCTCCGACCGTAGAAATAGGATATTCTATAGGATATTCTATCTCTATGTTCCGACCACACCATACCAACATTAAAAACAATAATTTGACACCACCGTGCGAACCCCAATTCCGAGAATGGAACTTCCACAACAATACAACATGAAAACCCAAACAAAATTCATAAGGAAGTGTTGTCGCCCGGAACTTTGAAGAATCAGTATTGTATTTCTCAGTTGTATTGATGCAAATGCAATTAAACAATTTTTCTGAGAACAATAAATTGTTTTTCAAAATAAATTCAATATAAAACGGTCAATATAACAATTGCGTACCCGTAATGTGTTCTTCGTATATATTTTCCAAGCAGCTTACGAACATGATCGAAAAGAACACCGGGTTTTGGGGGAGCATTTTTGATCAATGCCAGGCCGGTTGTGGCTAAAGTTTGCAGCCAATTCAAAGCCGCACTGTCATCACGCATCATTTCACAAAATTCATGCTGTGAAATTTTGCCTTCTAGGTCACCATCCCAGAGACAAGGAGCTAGGCCGTATTTGCTTTTCGATTTGATATCTTTTTCGAGTTTTGGAAAGGATCGACTCTCGAGCCAACCGCGTGAAAACTTACTGACATGTCCGTCAGGCCAAGTCAAAACAATATCACTGTTGTCACTTGAAACCTCGACTTTATCCGGCCTAATATCCAAGGGAACCTCCGCAATTGTGTCCAAAACTCGTTGTTTCGTTGCCTCGTCGAAACATTTCTCGCACTGGCAATTACACGAAGAAAAATGTAAGGATACAAGTCGTGTTTTCCGTTTTCGTACTTCACTTCAAGGTATCTGGGATTTGATGATAGTATCACGTGTGGGTTGTTGATGCTGGCTTTTCCTTTCGCTGACCCAGTTTCGTCGATCATTAGCAATGTTTGTTATGCCCCTGGCCGATTGAAGATAACTGTGTTGAACAAGCTTACCATATCGACCTCTGCTAATTATACAGCTCCGGTTAAACTGCAGCATATATTTTGCCACACGAGATAGCATGGCGTGTTGGTCTTACCAGTTAATAAAATGTAAGCCCCTAAATTTTGTGACCAACATCAACAAGTTCGGAGATGCAAATTCGCAAAAACAACAAAAGTATGGACTCACTGTTACTGGTGCGTCACGTAATCTCACATTCCTGTTTTAATTTTCAACAAAGCAACGCGATATTTTGTTCCCAGTGTGCAGAACAATCGTCTCCCTGCGCTGTTAACAACGCTGCAATCAAGCTGCGTCATTGGACGGAGGAAAATACCTGTTTATCAAGAACTACGGATTCAGCAAAGCAATGCAACGACGCGAAGTAAGTAGTGTTTTGGGGCCCCTATGCTAATTTGAACCAGTCAAAAACCTGTTTTTTGGAGTTTTCTCGGGGGCCCCTTCGGCCCCTTCGCAGCCTTGGCAGTCCAAATACTTGCAGGCCTTAGGTTTTGTGAATAAAGGTGCACACCCTGCTGTATACCACAGCTTTGTAGACTAATTGCCTTTTCCTTGGCTTACATCCATATTATGCCCTTTTATTGTGTTGTGTGCCGTGCCCCATTACTTTTTAAAAGGGCCGCCCTCGGCAAGACATGTACATCCATCTTGCAAGCTTTTTTCAAATTGGCAGGCTGCAAAGATAAATTTTTATTCATAATGTAGGTAGTTCTCGTAGGTATAATTCCGAAATTGCAGAGATTTGTAGGGATTTATCGAGGAAAAGTCCGTAGGGAGAAGGTAGGGAGAAATCACATGCGCTGTAGATAGATCCCGCTTTCACAGAGTGGCAACCCTGCGCGAACATGACTTCAAAATAGAATCCGTTTGCAAATAATGAAACCACCAGCCTGGATTTTGATCGTAAAATATAACAATTGTTACTACAGGTATAACCTTGTTATGATGGTCCTACGACCAGTGAGGAGGACCATATTGTTGTGAGGACCTCGTGAGTTGCCTTCTCAGCACTGTGCAAGAGAAGGAAGATTTTGAGGACCACTTGAACTTTTTGATACTCTTTTTGTGTTGCTTTTGCTGTGACTGAGTCTGTTTGACAGGCTGAACCGGATTGTGGAACTTGTTTTGTTTGCGCTTAGCGTGAAATGGAAGGTAGACGAAAAATTCAACCGCTCAGGATGTGATCATAAATTATTCATGAGACGAAAATCCCGAACGAATGAACGAGGCTTTCGCTAAAAATTGTCGTTATTCTCTCGTTCTCGTTGTAATGTGTATATCTGTAATTGTTAATGGCGGTCGAGGACAATCTTGGACAAGAGTCCTGCTTTAGTTGCAAGATATTTTTGTTCATTCAGTAGCAATGACACCTTCAGCAAGCCACTTTGAGTGATAAGAGTTATGCAATTGTTATCTATTTTTAAAAAGGGAAATAAAGTGTAGCTAGCGCAAACAAATAATTGTATTAGGTAGGCCTGAAAATCAACATTCTTTTCTGGACTTTCATGTCCCTGGAGCCACATTCACATTCAGATTCAAAATGAGATTCAGTTTCCACAATAACCAACAATTGATTGTCCAAAATCTTCGAGTTGTAAATATTAAAATGCCAAAACTGAATTATATCCACCCCAATGCAATTATCTGTATTTTGAAGATTTTTCGAAAATTTTCAGTGAGGGGGTTCGTCTATAACTCGACTCGTACAAGCAAGTCCTTGGCTTTCAAATTTTATTTCTGTTTTAAGGCCCGAATACACCTAGCTATTTTACATTATTTATTCTCCAGACATCCCAAAAATAGTCCGTCGGGGGGGAAAAATCGAATTAACACCTT
>RQOL01000526.1:0-11593 GCA_013076295.1 Sanderia malayensis | reverse complement strand
ACGAAGGCACTGCACCAGAAACAAGACGCCACTTAGTTGGGTTTCGCTTGATATCAGCCGATGCAAAAAGCTTTTCACACAAGACAGTCGAGTTCGTCACCTTAAAACCGTCCCTGCCGTCTGCTCTTTTTATCAAATCGCACCAACGAAGCTTCTCAAAATTTGATTTCGGAAATGTAAAATAATTTAGGCCCATTTGATATCCATCTCAATAAAAATAGCTCTGACAACCAAAAGTTGCACATTGACGCCCCAAAAATTGCATCTTCCTCTGCAGTATGTCTGTAGTCATATCAGGTGCATTTTTGTTACTCATATTAATACTTTTTGTGAATTTTACAGCAATTTATCAGTAGAGGAAAAAGCACGATTATTGCCTTGAAACGCTGTTAAAGATGTTTGAAAAATGCGCCACTACATCTATAACCTCGATTTCGTGCAAAGATTCAAGGTGTGAAAACATCGTGAAAGGGGTCTATTCAATGAATTTCATGTGTCAAGCCTTTAAAAATCAAATTGAACTGAATGACATCGAAACACGTGCCTTTTCTCGAATCCGAACCTGAATGGGAGGATACTTCCGCTTTGAATATGAAACTGGGTCTACGAATCTGAATGTGAAACCAGACCTGGATGGGAACAGGTTTTAAAATGCACTAAAACATTACTTTACGTTTACACCATTGGAAATTTGTTTAAACTTGGCAAGAACCTTTAAAAAAGCATTCCCGACATCTTAGCAGTGTTTTGGAACGTAATCAACAACCGAACGTCCTGTTACCTCTGTCATGCATAAACAATATATGTGGAGTTGGAATTTATTTATACAAAGTATAAAATAATGCTGAAGAATTGTTATGAAGCTGAATTTAGCTTGAAATTTACTCAATCAAAAGCATCCACTTTGAGAAAAGAATGGGAAAGTAAAAATAATAATAAAACATTTACAACGAAAACAGATCATTGGATGTTATGTCAGCTTTACAGCTGAGAAGTCTCTCATGATGGATGATTGCCTTAGAGTGGAGTATGCACCTCACCTGGTAGGAACCATAAACTTATTGAGTAGGTAATCTTTTTAAAATTTTTTTGCAATTCAGCAACAACCAAATAGTTTTATAATTTAGGTTGATAGAAAACGGATTAAAAACAAAATAGGTAACAACATCATTTCTAGATATAGTTGCCCAGGACACTGCTGGGAGAACCGAAACGGTTTTCGAGCCCAGCCAACCCCCTAAAAATCAAATTTTCGATGCAAATCCATAGAATTAATAGAGAGAATTATCATCACAGTAGTACTAATAAGTAAAGTTCTTGAGTCAATTCAGTTTGGGAGTTTCAATCAGAATCAATTCAATCAATTTTTAATCAGAAACAATAACAAGGCAGGCAGTAAAAACCCCAAAGATGAAAAGAAATGGGGCCAAGAAATATTCATAGCTCAAAAGACGTAAACATTTATTTATTAAATTAGATACTTGCTATTTATTTTAATAAATTTTATACACGTTACTTGATTTCTGAATATTAAGAATAAAATACTTGAACTAGTTACAAAATAATTTTAACTGAGACATCATAAAGTCTATTTTGTACCTCTAAGGCAGATAGTCAAGACCAATTTTATGCAACCATTCATTAGGCAAATTTCCCACAAAAGGTACAAACTAGAAATAGTTGCAAAAATATTCATTATTCCTATAATAACAGCCTTGCATTTCTCCAGAAATATAAAGAAATATAAAGATATAAAAAAGCTAGTTTTTAATAATACAAAAATTAACCAAACAAAAAATAGGTAGTGAAATATAGGACAAGACCATAAATTGCTCTTTCTCGAGTCAAACAGGGCAAATGTTCAGCTTTCTTCCTCAATCCATTTTTAACACCATTCATACTTTATTTTCACAGGACTACAAAATGGCTTAGTTAGACCATAATCTGAGAACCATCTTCCTGTAATATAGGTAAGTTCAGATAAATTTTTAACTGGGTCAACCAGAGTTATTTTGCACATTTTCTGAGTAAAGTATATTGACTGGCACAGCTATGTTTTACAACCTGCAACAATTCTTGGTGGAGCACAACTACTTCCGTGGCACAGACAAAATTTCTGCAATTCAATTCTGTCAAATACTCCTTTGCAGAGCAGAATAAGTTTGCAGAAAACTTTCCTATTTTCTTGATGAAAGACCCAAACAAGATTTGACAAAACAGAATACAGACTAACTGTTAGCATTTTAAAAGTATGCTGCTGTCGTTTAAAACCAATAATCAGCTTTGCTCCATCATAGTTTAAAGCCAGATATTTATACTGAATTGGCACTCTTTTTCTGCCTTGTTTAATTTGTTAAGCTGTTCAAGAAGAATTTTCATTGCATCAAATAAAAGCCAGCAAAGCAATGGCATAGAAGTTAGGGGACTTGGGGGTATGTGCCTCCCACTCTTCTGCACACCTTAAAGCATGCCCCCTTTATGCATAAAAGTTTGCCCTTCTTCAGATTAATGGTCTCCCCCCCAATCATGAGTGGTTTTATGTTCAGACACCACACTTTTGTATATTCTATATTACCTTTGCGTTGCTTATTACATTTGCAGCCCAAACCAATGTCAGTTGAGAAATAATTTTTCAATTTATGGCTACTGACAACGAGTTCTACGCAATGGATCTGCCAGGTAATCTAAAAATATTTTTAATTCTTTTAAGGATTTTTCTTGTTAAGTTGCGACTAAACTTTCACCGAACAGTGAAGTAGTTCAAGGGGTGAGATGTTAGCTTGCTTTTGTCGTATGTCAAGAGCACACATTAATTCGATAACAGAATCATTTTCTTTGCCAGCCAATTTCAAATGTGGCATGACGCATGTATGTGGAGCGTAACGATAGATGACTAATAGCAAGCCCTATTTACACTACATAAACTAGCCCATGTTAAACTAGCCCAGGGTTAGTTTTGACTTGTCGTATGAGCGCTGGCCAAAAACCCCCAAATCTCGGCAGGTTCTTTCAAGCATCTCTTAAATTCTTTTTTTGTCGTGGGACTTCTGATCACAAAAGGCTTTCCGTTATTTTGTTGCATGACAAGAGCATTGTTTTCAAGCGCGAAATGATTAGATCTTGTATTCCATTCCTATCCTATGCGAATTTACACCTTGTTAACTTCTGAGAATAACCTGGCTAATCACTATCAAGAAAGAAGTACATTTGTTGATGACCGCTAACGTCTAAAAAGTGTGTTTTTTGTTCGATATTTGGGGGGGGGGGGGTTAGGGTTTGGTTTAGAGTTAGTTTTTTGGGGTGGGTTTGGTTAATTTTGTAGTCTTGGACAGAAGCAATGGAAGCGGGCAGTCCCTTCGAAGTTAACAAGGTTTGAATTCGCATAGCAATGAAAAAAATAGATTTATCAGTTGGCGCTTTTATTTAATCAATTCTTCTTATTAATTCCCACAACGAAAGAAGAATTTAAGAGATACTTGAAAGCACCTGCCGAGATTTGGGGGTTTTGGCCCTAAATATCTGATCATTAGGGCTTAGGGTCAGTGTTAGGGTTAGAGTGCCCTAAAGGTGGGCGTACATATAAAGCCGCATACTCAGGTTACTGCACAGGAGTATACATGACATAATAATACTGACAGTGTCTGGTGTATAAATTGGGTTCAGGGTCAGGCTTACGTCATACGAAGGAGCAAGGTGGTCAGTTTGCGCAGTGGCCGAGTCATTGATATTGCGCAGGATCGTATATGACTTTAATTGTTTCTATAATCAACCCTGAAACATCTTTTAATTCAATAGAACAATTGACCAGGCAAAGAAGATCACTAAGGAAGCATGGAATTTAGAGCATTGGGCCCCAGCAGCGTAAACAAAGCATTAAATTTCTATAACAAATGACCGTGTTTCACAGACCTTTTGCTAGTAAATTGGCGCCAACAAGGTCATTTTATTGCTTGGTAGTTGGAGGAAAGCTGCAAAAGTTTGTCAAAATCTTGGACTTTCTGAATCCGAAGAGCATGAAGAACCTTATGTAAGTTCGTGCTAGGCTAAATAGGCCATATGATAACGCCAATTTTTCTTCATGATCTAACATTTTTGGAAAATGATTATCGCTAGACTACTATAAGTGCCTTTACTTTTCAAGGCGATCAAAAAATAATTGTATAATATATTTTTTGCAGGTAATGTTGGTTGCCCGCCAAAAAATATCATGCTTTTCATGCGCCACTTTTGAAAAAAGCGGAACCTGTACAGTTGGCAATAAAGCTGCTTCTAAAAGATGCGTTCTTGCTCCTACAGGCGAACCTTCTTTCATCCCAAATTTATCCAGGTGAGCAAAGTCACTTTTTAAACCTCTCAACCATAAAATTTCTAGCGTTCGACCTCACAGTATTTTAATGGTCTGAGGTACTTTGTCAGAAATTGGATCACGGGGATGAGAAACAGTTGTTTATTGATAATGATATTACTAGCTGTTAACATTGTTAAAATGAGTGCTGCTGTGATGTAACCAGGACTAAAGCATCCATGATAAGTGCTTCAAAAAATATGGAGAGGGGTTGTTTAGCGTGCTTGGAAGCCTAGCTAGACATCTATATTGGTAACAGGTCATTTTTCTACATTTGATGTGTTTGAATGTTGTCATTTGTATTTGACATTTCCTATTGACATTTACGTTTCATAGCTGGATTTTGGAATTTCAACAATAGATTTCAGCAAATTATTCTTTATCAAGAGAAGGTGTACGCTCAGTTTGAAGATAAAATTCAAATCTTTGTTGATGTGATGTGACTTCACAATGAACACAAAACAATACCAAAAACAGAGGAATAAATGTAGAAAACCCCAGGTTAGAAAGAAACCTAAATTAAATGCACATCAACAATTTGAAATCGGAAGTCAGGATTTTCTGGACCGGGATTACTTTCAAAAAAACAATAAAACATAATGATGGTGCAAATGATGATACAGCAGTTTTTTGAGGCCTACTATACTTCCGCACAGTTTTTCTCTTCTGCTTGCACGCATTCATTTTTATAAACTTATCCCCACGACAAGAAGAAAGCAACTCCTGAGTTCTTGTAGAAATACAAATTGCCTTTTTGGGGCCTTCTCGATTCTGGCTACGAATAAAAGTTAATAACCAGCAAATAAGCCAACCAAATATCGTTTTCCCAATTTTTCCAAAACGTCTCACTGCACTGCAGCAAAGATTACCGCCATTGATGAATTGATAATAAAACCAAACCAAACCAGCATGCGGCTAAACGGAGGAGGATTTAAGGCCACGCGTAGGCTAGAATCCGACAAACATCTTCACAAACATCCAAGATTTTTTCTCGAGAAGGACTCGATTATATTCTGCTGCGCAGCCGCTTCACTTCGTTCCGCTACGCAGCAGCAATTAGATTTTGTGTAATCGCTACATTTTGTTATGTTGTCATCGTTAAATTTAATCTGTCTGTTTGTTTAATTGTTGCTATGGTATTACTTACGTATTTTGCTTGCTGTTACAGTAGAAAATAGTTTAGGGGGCGTCACGGAACAGCTTGAACATGACGTTATCGAAAGTGGAACAATGCTTCTAATTATGTAACACGATTTTGTATACTTTGCCAGTCAAAACATTGTAAGAGTAGGCCTGCACATCAAGTGCAAGTAAATCAACTAAATTTGTGACGGTGGCGAGGATAAGTTGAATCCACAATCAAATATACAGTCTCCTACTCAAGTGAATTCTTTGGTGCATACATCTACAAGTCGTATATTTCCGACAACTTGTTCCAAAATACTTCTGAAAGTTTTATCGAAAAGCTGTTTATTTTCTAGGGGTGTTTGCGCATGAAATTGTAGTCACGGCTTCTGGGCATGAAGATCTCCAAGGTAAACTTATTATTTAATTTTTCTTATCAAGTTTACTATTCTTACAACCGAAACGTCTTTTGTGCTTTAAGTTGTTGTCTTGGTCCCTTTTTTTGTTGAATATTGGTGTACTTTGTTCAGTTCCAAGGGGCTTCAAAATGTTGAACAATTACCCGCTGCCGTTGAAATACTTCTTAATTGTGTGCATTGAAAGCGAATTTTCGTGGTCAAATAATTTTGAGCGCTCAACCTCTATCATCCTTTTCACACCTTGAAAATCCAGGTTTCGGAGAAAAACGTTTTGACAAATATTTAATGTTTTACAATTATTTAGTGATATAGTAATTATTGTTGTGTTCTTCAATATTTATGGTTCATTTCATTTCATTTTCATTTCATTTCATTTATTCAAATTTAAACTTTTTAATTACAATATACTATTAAGGATATAAAAATATAATTGGGCAAGTTCAGGGCACTTGAAAAAAACTCAGAAGAGCTATCGAGCCAAGTGCCCTTTCCTCAATTTAAACAACAATTTTAATATAAATGAATTGAAATATGTAGCAACAACAGCTAAATTAATTATATTAATTAAAGATAAAAAAGAATAATACTGATGATAAAAAAAAGAGAATACTAAATTAATCAAATTTGGAATTAAACGACAAAAGTAGCCTAAGAGTTAAGATACTCGTAATTATTTAGTATTCAAAACCATAATTATAATTAAGAAATCAAAATTGAAATTAAAATTAAATGAATAAAAGAAAATACCAAAATACAAATTCTAATTGAAATATGATTTTTTTTTAAATTATGATTAAGTACAAAGATAGATATTCAACTGGTCAAGCACTGTTTGTCAGAAGCCATGCTTTGTAATTCTTTGAGAAAGTTCGTTTATTTTTGAATTGCCTTAAATCAAAAGGGATATTATTCCAGATTTTAACTCCATTATTTATAATGCTTTGATGTTTGGTGATAGTTCGTATCGCAGGCTGTGCAAACAGACCAGAAGTTGCTTGTCTAGTTCGAATATTATGCCTACTATTTGTTAACTCAAAGAGGTTACAAAAATTTTGATCAAGATTCTTATTAGTAATATCATGCATAAATTTAGCACATTCCATGCTGAGAATTAAATGAGTTTCGTAAGATGAAATTCCTCATCCGAGCCAAGAGATCAGTGTTTATTTAATTTTTTAGAAACACTAATATGGTTATTAGTGTTTAGAAACACTAGCGAGCTAACCCATTGTATGTGGGGTTGAAAGGGGCATGAGCGGAAGCAAATGCAGCGCACGAAGTGCGCCAACCACATTAAGTTTTTTTCACTTGCCCCCCTCCGGGAAGCGAGCGAACGCGAGCGCCCCCGGCTAGTAGCTTGAATATGTTGTGCAACTTTTAAATTAATATTTCTAGATCTAAATGCAACAATGACCAGTGCTTAACAATAGTAAGGAGAACACAAAGAAGACAGCTCTGTTATTTGTCTTCATCTGGTTGGTTTAACATATTCACAGGAGGGCAACCTCCACCAAATGCAAGCGTGGTTGCTATGGTGAAGTAAAGGATTTCATGCGTGATATTTATGCAGATTAAGGTGTGCCATTCCAATCTAGTTCTTTTTGATTTGGACTTCGTCAGAAACGGTTGTTGATCTCGTGTGTTGCTAATTTATTGATGTTATGTCGGACGTTTATCATCTCTACCTTGTCTGTAATGGCCAGCCAGAAACTTGCAATGTAATTGGTTTACCATGAGGTATGATATAGTAAATTATACAGCGTTTTTGTATTATCAGACGAGTGAAAACAGAGTAATAAACTATCTGAAATTGTTGAGGACTCTACGCTGACGTGTGCTGTTTCTCTTTTTGTTAAAGAAATTGAAGACAGGAATTTACTTCTGCAACCATGCACAACACTTGCACACTAGGCGTCATTTGGTAAGGTAAGTTCAATTAGGGTTTTCAAACATGCCCAAAACATACAAATTTCTTAAAATAAATGCAATATTCGAATTCAGCGCCTCAAAATTGTACTTCTTACCGAGTTTGACGCAAATTGGACAAGTTTCAAAAATTGGATATTGCCCCTTTTACCCCATTTTATGCCGCAAAATTTCTAGCGTTCGACCTCACAGCATTTTAATGGTCTGAAGGTACTTCTTCCAAATTACTTCTGAAAGTTTTATCGAAAAGCTGTTTATTTTCTAGTGGTGTTTGCGTATGAAATTGTAGTCATGGCTTCTTGGGCATGAAGATCTCCAAGGTAAATTTATTATTTAATTTTTCTTATCAAGTTTACTATTCTTACAACGGAACGTCTTTTGTGTTTTAAGTTGTTGTCTTGGTCCCTTTTTTTGTTGAATATTGGTGTACTTTGTTCAGTTCCCAGGGGCTTTAAAAATGTTGAACAATTACCCGTTGCCGTTGAAATACTTGTAATTACAAAATAATATTAACAGATACATCATAAAGTTTATTTTTTACCTCTACGGCAGATAGTCAAGACCAATTTTATGCAACCATTCATTAGGCAAATTGCCCACAAAAGGTAGAAACTTGAAATAGTTGTAAAAATATTCAATATTCCTATAAGAACAGCCTTGCATTTCTCCAAAAATATAGAGAAATATAAAGATATAAACGAGCTAGTTTTTTATAATTGAAATGAGTAAGTTTTGAAATTACAAAATCTAGCTATGAAACGTAAATGCCAATAACAAATGTCAAATACAAGTGACACAATTCAATGACATCAAATATAGATATCTACGCTTCCAAGCACGCTAAACACTCCCTCTCTAGATTTTTTTGAAGCGCTCATTTCAAAACATATCGTTTTAATCAAATGCTGATGCCTTAGTCCTGATTATTCGTTTTAAATCACAGCAGCACTCATTTTAACAATGCTAACAGCTAGTACAAAAATTAACCAAACAAAACATAAGTAGTGAAATAAAGGACAAGACCATCAATTGCTCTTTCTCAAGTCAGGCAGGGCAAATGTGCAGCTTTCTTCCTCAATCTATTTTTAACACCATTCATACTTTATTTTCACAGGACTACCAAATGGCTTAGTTAATAATTTAAGAACCATCTTCCTGTAATATAGGTAAGTGCAGATAAATTTTTAACTTGGTCAACCAGAGTTATTTTGCACATTTTCTGAGTAAAATATAGTGACTGGCACAGCTATGTTTTACAACCTGCCACAATTCTTTGTGGAGCACAACTACTTCCGTGGCACAGACAAAACTTCAGCAATTCAATTCTGTCAAATACTCCATCGCAGAGCAGAATAAGTTTGCAGAAAACCTTCCCATTTTCTTGACGAAAGACCCAAACAAGATTTGACAAAATAGAATATAAACTAACTGTTAACATTTTAATACGCTGCTGTGGTTTAAAACCAATAATCAGCTTTGTTCCATCATAGTTTAAAGCCAGATAATTATACTGAATTGGCACTTTTTTTCTGCCTTGGTTAATTTGTTAAGCTGTTCTAGAAGAATTTTTATTGCATCAAATAAAAGCCAGCAAAGCAATGACATAGAAGTTAGTGGACTTGGGGGTATGTGCCTCCCACTCTTCTGCACACCCTAAAGCATGCCCCTTTTATGGATAAAATTTGCCCTTCTTCAGATTAATGGTGCCCCCCCCAATCATGAGTGGTTTAATGTTCAGACACCACACTTTTGTATATTCTATATTACCCTTGCGTTGCTTATTACATTTGCAGCCCAAACCAATGTCAGCTGAGAAATAATTTTCAATTTATGGCTACTGACAACGAGTTCTACGCAATGGATCTACCAGGTAATCTAAAAGTATTTTTAATTCTTTTAAGGATTTTTTTGTTAAGTTGCGACTAAACTTTCACCGAACAGTGAAGTAGTTCAAGGGGTGAGATGTTAGCTTGCTTTTGTCGTATGTCAAGAGCACATATTAATTCGATAACCGAATCATTTTCTTTGCCGGCCAATTTCAAATGTGGCATGACGCATGTATGTGGAACGTAACCATAGATGACTAATATCAAGCCCTATTTACACTACATAAACTAGCCCATGTTAAACTAACCCAGGGTTAATTTTGACTTGTCGTGTGAGCGCTGATTTGGGTAAAACCGTACTTACTAAAGCGCGGAATGACCCAAAAGACCAAAAATGTCCCCAAACGACCAAAAATGACCCAAAACCAGCCACAACGACACAAACCACCCAAGACGACCCACAATGACCCACAACCACCTCATAACCACCCAAAATGACCCAACATGAACTTAAACAGTAGATCAGATATTTAGGGGCAAAAACCCCCAAATCTCGGCAATGATCTCTTAAATTCTTCTTTTGTCGTGGGACTTCTGATCACAAAAGGCTTTCCGTTATTTTGTTGCATGACAAGAGCATTGTGTTCAAGTGCGAACTGATTAGATCTTGTATTCCATTCCTATCCTATGCGAATTTACACCTTGTTGACTTCTGAGAGTAACCTGGCTAACCGTTATCAAGAAAGAAGTACATTTGTTGATGACCGCTAACCAAGGTCTAAAAGTGTGTTTTTTGTTCGATGTTTGGGGGGGGGGGGGGTTAGGGTTTGGTTTAGAGTTAGTTTTTTGGGGTGGGTTTGATTTATTTTGTAGTGTTGGACTTAGGAGGGGTTAGGGCCAGGGCTAGTTTTTAGAATCAAGGTGTTGGTTAAGGTAAACTAGTTCTATGGATGGGAGTTTTTGGTGCATGCTAAAGGTCATCAACAATTCAAAGAGCATCTGACAGAAGCAATGGAAACGGGCAGTCCCTTCGAAGTCAACAAGGTGTGAATTCGCATAGCAATGAAAACAAAAAGATTTATCAGTTGGCGCTTTTATTTAATCAATTCTTCTTCTAAGAAGAATTTAAGGGATACTTGAAAGCACCTGCCGAGATTTGGGGGTTTTTGCGCCTAAAAATCTGATCTACTGATTGATTTAAAAATGTTGGGTTGTTTTGGGTGGTTATTAGGTGGTTGTGGGTGAGTCGTTTTGGGTGGTTACGCGTTTTAGTAAGTACGGGTGTAAAACTTCATCACGCAAGCGGCCTTGTTAAATGAAGTATGCATAACGTAATGTTACTGATTGTCCAGTGTGTCAGTGAGGCAAAGGGTTAGGGTTAGAGTGCCCTAACGGTGGGCGTACATCTAAAGCCGCATACTCAGGCTACTGCACAGGAGTATGCATGACGTAATACTACTGACAGTGTCTGGTGTATCAATTGCGGTCAGGGTCAGGTTTACGTCATACGAAGGAGCAAGGTGGTCAGTATGCGCAGTGACTGAGTCATTGATATTGCGCAGGATCGTATATGACTTTAATTGTTTCTATAATCAACCCTGAAACATCTTTTAATTCAATAGAACAATTGACCAGGCAAAGAAGATGACGAAGGAAGCATGGGCTTTAGAGCATTGGGCTCCCGCATCGTAAACAAAGAATTAAATTTCCATAACAATGGACCATGTTTCACAGACCTTTTGCTAGTAAATTGGCGCCAACAAGGTCATTTTATTGCTTGGTAGTTGGAGGAAAGCTGCAAAAGTTTGTCAAAATCTTGGACTTTCTGAATCCGAAGAGCATGAAGAACCTTATGTAAGTTCGTGCTAGGCTAAATAGGCCATATGATAACGCCAATTTTTCTTCATGATCTATCCAATGGACCATCTTTGTCCAATCTAACATTTTTGGAA
>RQOL01000525.1:0-31533 GCA_013076295.1 Sanderia malayensis | reverse complement strand
GATAAGGCGCCCTTCGTGCGCTGCATTCCCCACCGCTCATGCCTCTTTCAACCCCACGTACAATGGGTTGACTCGCTGCCCTCGCCTGTTATCTATTATCAAGAAACATCGATTGATAAGGCGCACTTCGAGTGCTGCATTTGCTATCTCTCATGCCTCTGTTAACCCCACATCCAATGGGTTGGCTCGCTGTGCTCGCCTGTCTTATCTAGTATCAAGAATCATCGATTAATAAGGAGCAATTTTGTGCTACCACTCATGCCTCTTTCAACCCACATACAATGGGTTGACTACCTGCGCTCGCCTGTCTATCCATTATCAAAAAACCGATTGATAAGGCGCACTTCGTGCGCTACTGCTGATGCTCTTTCAATCCCACATACAAAGGGTTGGCTCGCCGCACTCGCCTGTCTATCTATTATCAGAAACATCGATTGATAAGGCGCACTTCATGCGCTACTGCTGATGCCTCTTTCAATCCCACAAACAAAGGGTTGGCTCGCTGCGCTCGCCTGTCTATCTATTCAAGAACATCGATTGATAAGGCGCACTTCGTGTGCTACCGCTAATGCCTCTTTCAATCCCACAACAATGGGTTGGCTCGCTGCGCTCGCCTGTCTATCTATTATCAGGAAACATTGATTGATAAGGCGCACTTAGTGCCCTGCATTAGAAATCTCTCATGCTCTGTTTAACCCCACATGCAATGGGTTGGCTAGCTGCACTCTCCAGTCTATCCATTATCAAGAACATCGATTGATAAGGCGCACTTCGTGCGCTACTGCTGATGCCTCTTTCAATCCCACATACAAAGGGTTGGCTCGCCGCGCTCGCCTGTCTATCTATTATGAAGAAATCGATTGATAAGGCGGACCTAGTGCGCTGCATTCGCTAGCACTCATGCCTCTTTTAACCCCACGTTGCCGCACTCACCTGTCTATATATTTCAGGAAACATCAATTGATAGGGCGCACTTCATGCGCTGCATTCCCTACCGCTCATGCCTCTTAAAACCCACATACAATGGGTTGAGTAGCTGCACTCGCCTGTCTATCTATTATCAAGAGACATTGATTGATAAGGTGCACTTCGTGTGCTGCATTCCCTACCGCTCATGCTCTTCCAGCCCCACGTACAATGGTTGATTCGCTGCCCTCGCCTGTCTATCTATTATCAAGAAACATCGATTGATAAGGCGCACCTTCGTGTGCTACCACTCATGCCTCTTTCAATCCCAACGTACAATGGGTTGGCTCGCTGCGCTCGCCTGTCTATCTATTATCAAGAAACATTGATTGATAAGGCGCACTTAGTGCCCTGCATTAGTAATCTCCCATGCCTCTGTTAACCCCACATGCAATGGGTTGGCTAGCTGCGCTCGCCAGTCTATCCATTATCAAGAAACATCGATTGATAAGGCGCACTTCGTGCGCTACTGCTGATGCCTCTTTCAATCCCACATACAAGGGTTGGCTCGCGCGCTCGCCTGTCCATCTATTATCAAGAAACATCGATTGATAAGGCGGACCAAGTGCGCTGCATTCGCTAGCACTCATGCCTCTTTTAACCCGACGTTGCGCACTCACCTGTCTATCTATTTTCAAGAAACATCAATTGATAGGGCGCACTTCGTGCGCTGCATTCCTACCGCTCATGCCTCTTAAAACCCACATACACTGGTAGACTAGCTGCACTCGCCTGTCTATCCATTATCAAGAAACATAGTTTGATAAGGCGCACTTCGTGCGCTGCATTCCTACCCTCATGCCTCTTTGGGCCCCAAGTACAATGGGTTGACTCGCTGCGTTCGCCTGTCTATCTATTATCAAGAAACATTGATTGATAAGGCGCACTTAGTGCCTGCATTCGCTATCTCTCATGCCTCTGTTAACCCCACATAGAATGGGTTGACTAGGTGCCCTCGGCAGTCTATCCATTATCAAGAAACATTGATTGATAAGCGCACTTCATGCGCTGCATTCCCTTCCGCTCACGCCTCTTTCAGCCCCACGTACAATGGGTTGACTCGCTGTGCTCGCCTGTCTATCTAATATCAAAAGACATTGATTGAAAAGGCACACCTAGTGCGCTGCATTCGCTGCCGCTCATGCCTCTTTTAACCCACGTTGCCCTCCGCTCGCCATGTCTACATATTGTCAAGAAACATCGATTAATAAGGCGCCCTTCGTGCGCTGCACCCTACCGCTCATGCCTCTTTCAACCCCACATACAATGGGTTGACTAGCTGCGCTCGCCAGTCTATCCATTATCAAGAAACTTGATTGATAAGGCGCACTTCGTGCGCTACTGCTGATACCTCTTTCAGTCCCACATACAAAGGGTTGGCTCGCTGCGCTCACCTGTCAATTTATTATGAAGAACATTGATTGAAAAGGCGCACTTTGTGCTCTGCATTCGCTACCACTCATCCCTCTTTGAACCCCACGTTGCCGCGCTCGCCAGTCTATCTATTATCAAGAACCTTGATTGATAAGGCACACTCGTGTGCTGCATTCCCTACCGCTCATGCCTCCTTCAGCACCACGTACAATGGGTTGACTCGCTGCGCTCGCCTGTCTATCTATTATCAGAGACATTGATTGATAAGGCGCACTTAGTGCGCTGCATTCGCTGCCGCTCATGGCCTCTTTAAACCCACGTTGCCGCGCTCGCCTGTCTATCTATTATCAAGAAACATCGATTGATAAGGCGCACTTCGTGCGCTACTGCTGATGCCTCCTTCAATCCCACATACAAAGGGTTGGCTCGCTGCGCTCGCCTGTCTATCTATTATCAAGAGACATTGATTGATAAGGTGCACTTCGTGTGCTGCATTCCCCACCGCTCTTGCCTCTTTCAACCCCACGTACAATGGGTTGACTCGCTGCCCTCGCCTGTTTATCTATTATCAAGAAACATCGATTGATAAGGCGCACTTCGAGTGCTGCATTTGCTATCTCTCATGCCTCTGTTAACCCCACATACAATTGGTTGACTAGCTGCACTCGCCTGTCTATCCATTATCAAGAAACATCGATTAATGAGGCGCACTTCGTGCGCTGCATTCCCTACCGCTCATGCCCCTTTTAACCCCACGTTGCCGCACTCGCCTGTCTATCTATTATCAAGAAACATCGATCGATAAGGCGCACTTCGTGTGCTACCGCTCATGCCTCTTTCAATCCCACGTACAATGGGTTGGCTCGCTGCGCTCGCCTGTCTATCTGTTATCAAGAAACATCGATTGATAAGGCGCACTTATTGCGCTGCATTCCCTATCTCTCATGCCTCTGTAAACCCCACATACAATTGGTTGACTAGCTGCACTCGCCTGTCTATCCATTATCAAGAAACATTAATTGATAAGGCGCACTTCGTGCGCCACTGCTGATGCCTCTTTCAATCCCACATACAAAGGGTTGGCTCGCTGCGCTCGCCTGTCTATCTATTATCAAGAGACATTGATTGATAAGGTCCACTTCGTGTGCTGCATTTGCTATCTCTCTTGCCTCTGTTAACCCCACATACAATTGGTTGACTAGCTGCACTTGCCTGTCTATCCATTATCAAGAAACATCGATTAATGAGGCGCACTTCGTGCGCTGCATTCCCTACCGCTCATGCCCCTTTTAACCCCATGTTGCCGCGCTCGCCTGTCTATCCATTATCAAGAAACATTAATTGATAAGGCGCACTTCGTGCGCCACTGCTGATGCCTCTTCCAGCGCCACGTACAATGGGTTGACTCGCTGCGCTCCCCTGTCTATCTAATATCAAGAGACATTGATTGATAAGACATACAATGGGTTGACCAGCTGCACTCGCCTGTCTATCCATTATCAAGAAACATCAATTGATAGGGCGCACTTCGTGTGCTGCATTCCCTACCGCTCATGCCTCTTAAAACCCACATACAATGGGTTGACTAGGGGCACTCGCCTGTCTATCTATTGTCAAGAAACATTGATTAATAAGGCGCCCTTCGTGCGCTGCATTCCCTACCGCTCATGCCTCTTTCAACCCCGCATACAATGGGTTGACTAGCTGCGCTCGCCAGTCTATCCATTATCAAGAAACATTGATTGATAAGGCGCACTTCGTGCGCTACTGCTGATGCCTCTTTCAGTCCCACATACAAAGGGTTGGCTCGCTGCGCTCGCCTGTCTATCTATTATCGAGAGACATTGATTGATAAGGCGCACTTAGTGCGGTGCATTCGCTGCTGCTCATGCCTCTTTTAAACCCACGTTGCCGCGCTCGCCTGTCTATCTATTATCAAGAAACATCGATTGATAAGGCGCACTTAGTGCGCTGCATTCCCTATCTCTCATGCCTCTGTTAACCCCACATACAATTGGTTGACTATCTGCACTCGCCTGTCTATCCATTATCAAGAAACATCGATTGATAAGGCGCACTTAGTGCGCTGCATTCCCTATCTCTCATGCCTCTGTAAACCCCACATACAATTGGTTGACTAGCTGCACTCGCCTGTCTATCCATTATCAAGAAACATTAATTGATAAGGCGCACTTCGTGCGCCACTGCTGATGCCTCTTTCAATCCCACATACAAAGGGTTGGCTCGCTGCGCTCGCCTGTCTATCTATTATCAAGAGACATTGATTGATAAGGTCCACTTCGTGTGCTGCATTTGCTATCTCTCTTGCCTCTGTTAACCCCACATACAATTGGTTGACTAGCTGCACTCGCCTGTCTATCCATTATCAAGAAACATTAATTGATAAGGCGCACTTCGTGCGCCACTGCTGATGCCTCTTTCAATCCCACATACAAAGGGTTGGCTCGCTGCGCTCGCCTGTCTATCTATTATCAAGAGACATTGATTGATAAGGTCCACTTCGTGTGCTGCATTTGCTATCTCTCATGCCTCTGTTAACCCCACATACAATTGGTTGACTAGCTGCACTTGCCTGTCTATCCATTATCAAGAAACATCGATTGATGAGGCTCACTTCATGCGCTGCATTCCCTACCGCTCATGCCCCTTTTAACCCCAGGTTGCCGCGCTCGCTTGTCTATCCATTATCAAGAAACATCGATTGATAAGGCGCACTTAGTGCGCTGCATTCCCTATCTCCCATGCCTCTGTTAACCCCACATACAATTGGTTGACTAGCTGCACTCGCCTGTCTATCCATTATCAAGAAACATCGACTGATGAGGCGCACTTCGTGCGCTCCATTCCCTACCGCTCATGCCTCTTTTAAACCCACGTTGCCGTGCTCGCCTGTCTATCTATTATCAAGAAACATCGATTGATAAGGCGCACTTAGTGCGCTGCATTCCCTATCTCTCATGCCTCTGTTAACCCCACATACAATTGGTTGACTATCTGCACTCGCCTGTCTATCCATTATCAAGAAACATCGATTGATAAGGCGCACTTAGTGCGCTGCATTCCCTATCTCTCATGCCTCTGTAAACCCCACATACAATTGGTTGACTAGCTGCACTCGCCTGTCTATCCATTATCAAGAAACATTAATTGATAAGGCGCACTTCGTGCGCCACTGCTGATGCCTCTTTCAATCCCACATACAAAGGGTTGGCTCGCTGCGCTCGCCTGTCTATCTATTATCAAGAGACATTGATTGATAAGGTCCACTTCGTGTGCTGCATTTGCTATCTCTCTTGCCTCTGTTAACCCCACATACAATTGGTTGACTAGCTGCACTTGCCTGTCTATCCATTATCAAGAAACATCGATTAATGAGGCGCACTTCGTGCGCTGCATTCCTTACCGCTCTTGCCCTTTTAACCCCATGTTGCCGCGCTCGCCTGTCTATCCATTATCAAGAAACATTAATGATAAAGCGCACTTCGTGCGCTACTGCTGATGCCTCTTCCAGCGCCACGTACAATGGGTTGACTCGCTGCGCTCCCCTGTCTATCTAATATCAAGACATGATTGATAAGGGCACCCAGTGCGCTGCATTCGCACGGCTCATGCCTCTTTAACCCCACGTTGCCGCGCTTGCCTGTCTATCTATTGTCAAGAAACATCGATTGATAAGGCGCCCTTCGTGCGCTGCATTCCCTACCGCTCATGCCTCTTTCAACCCCACATACAATGGGTTGACTAGCTGCGCTCGCCAGTCTATCTATTATCAAGAAACATCAATTGATAAGGCGCACTTAGTGCCTATGCTGATGCCTCTTTCCGTCCCACATACAAAGGTTGGCTCGCTGCGCTCGCCTGTCTATCTATTATCAAGAGACATTGATTGATAAGTGCACTTCGTGCTGCATTCCCTAGCGCTCATGCCTCTTTCAGCCCCACGTTAAATGGTTGACTCGCTGCCCTCGCTGGTTATCTATTATCAGGAAACATCGATTGATAAGGCGCACCTAGTGCGCTGCATTCCCTATCTCTCATGCCTCTGTTAACCCCACTTACAATTGGTTGACTGGCTGCACTCGCCTGTCTATCCATTATCAAGAAGCATTGATTGATAATGCGCACTTCGTGCCCTGCATTCCCTACAGCTCATGCCTCTTACAATCCGCATACAATGGGTTGACTAGCTGCACTTGCCTGTCTATCCATTATCAGAAACATCGATTAATGAGGCCACTTCGTGCGCTGCATTCCTACCGCTCATGCCCCTTTTAACCCATGTTGGCGCGCTCGCCTGTCTATCCATTATCAAAAACATTAATTGATAAGGCGCACTTCGTGCGCTACTGCTGATGCCTCTTCCAGCCCACGTACAATGGTTGACTCGCTGCGCTCCCCTGTCTATATAATATCTAGAGACATTGATTGATAAGGCCACCCACTGCGCTGCATTCGCACCGCTCATGCCTCTTTTAAACCCACGTTGCCGCGCTCGCCTGTCTATCTATTAACAAGAAACATTGATTGATATGGCGCACTTAGGCGCTACTGCTGATGCCTCTTTCAATCCCACATACAAAGGGTTGGCTCGCTGCGCTCGCCTGTCTATCTGTTATCAAGAGACATTGATTGATAAGGTCCACTTCGTGTGCTGCATTTGCTATCTCTCTTGCCTCTGTTAACCCCACATCCAATGGGTTGACTAGCTGCGCTCGCCAGTCCACCCATTATCAAAAAACATCGATTGATAAGGCGCACTTCGTGTGCTGCATTCCCTACCGCTCCTGCCTCTTTCAGGCCCCACGTACAATGGGTTGAGTCACTGCCCTCGCCTGTCCATCTATTATCAAGAAACATCGATTGATAAGGCGCACTTCGTGTGCTACCGCTCATGCCTCTTTCAATCCCACGTACAATGGGTTGCTCGCTGCGCTCCCTGTCTATCTATTATCAAGAAACATTGATTGATAAGGCCACTTAGCGCCCTGCATTAGAAATCTCTCATGCCTCTGTTAACCCCACATGCAATGGGTTGTCTAGCTGCGCTCGCCAGTCTATCCATTATCAAGAAACATCGATTGATAAGGCGCACCTCGTGCGCTACTGCTGATGCCTCTTTCAATCCCACATACAAAGGGTTGGCTCGCCGCGCTCGCCTGTCTATCTATTATCAAGAAACATCGATTGATAAGGCGGACCAAGTGCGCTGCATTCGCTAGCACTCATGCCTCTTTTAACCCCACGTTGCCCGCGCTCACCTGTCTATCTATTTTCAAGAAACATCAATTGATAGGGCGCACTTCGTGTGCTGCATTCCCTACCGCTCATGCCTCTTAAAACCCACATACAATGGGTTGACTAGCTGCACTCGCCTGTCTATCCATTATCAAGAAACATCAATTGATAGGGCGCACTTCGTGTGCTGCATTCCCTACCGCTCATGCCTCTTAAAACCCACATACAATGGGTTGACTAGGGCACTCGCCTGTTTATCTATTGTCAAGAAACATCGATTAATAAGGCGCCCTTCGTGCGCTGCATTCCCTACCGCTCATGCCTCTTTCAACCCCACATACAATGGGTGACTAGCTGCGCTCGCCAGTCTATCTATTATCAAGAAACATCAATTGATAAGGCGCACTAGTGCGCTACTGCTGATGCCTCTTTCCGTCCCACATACAAAGGTTGGCTCGCTGCGCTCGCCTGTCTATCTATTATCAAGAGACATTGATTGATAAGGTGCACTTCGTGTGCTGCATTCGCTAGCGCTCATGCCTCTTTCAGCCCCACGTTAAATGGGTTGACTCGCTGCCCTCGCTGGTTTATCTATTATCAGGAAACATCGATTGATAAGGCGCACCTAGTGCGCTGCATTCCCTATCTCTCATGCCTCTGTTAACCCCACTTACAATTGGTTGACTGGCTGCACTCGCCTGTCTATCCATTATCAAGAAGCATTGATTGATAATGCGCACTTCTTGCCCTGCATTCCCTACAGCTCATGCCTCTTACAATCCGCATACAATGGGTTGACTAGCTGCACTTGCCTGTCTATCCATTATCAAGAAACATCGATTAATGAGGCGCACTTCGTGCGCTGCATTCCCTACCGCTCATGCCCTTTTAACCCCATGTTGGCGCGCTCGCCTGTCTATCCATTATCAAGAAACATTAATTGATAAGGCGCACTTCGTGCGCTACTGCTGATGCCTCTTCCAGCGCCACGTACAATGGGTTGACTCGCTGCGCTCTCCTGTCTATATAATATCTAGAGACATTGATTGATAAGGCGCACCCACTGCGCTGCATTCGCACCGCTCATGCCTCTTTTAAACCCACGTTGCCGCGCTCGCCTGTCTATCTATTAACAAGAAACATTGATTGATATGGCGCACTTAGGGCGCTACTGCTGATGCCTCTTTCAATCCCACATACAAAGGGTTGGCTCGCTGCGCTCGCCTGTCTATCTGTTATCAAGAGACATTGATTGATAAGGTCCACTTCGTGTGCTGCATTTGCTATCTCTCTTGCCTCTGTTTACCCCACATCCAATGGGTTGACTAGCTGCGCTCGCCAGTCCACCCATTATCAAAAAACATCGATTGATAAGGCGCACTTCGTGTGCTGCATTCCCTACCGCTCATGCCTCTTTCAGCCCACGTACAATGGGTTGAGTCGCTGCCCTCGCCTGTCCATCTATTATCAAGAAACATCGATTGATAAGGCGCACTTCGTGTGCTACCGCTCATGCCTCTTTCAATCCCACGTACAATGGGTTGGCTCGCTGCGCTCCCTGTCTATCTATTATCAAGAAACATTGATTGATAAGGCGCACTTAGCGCCCTGCATTAGAAAATCTCTCATGCCTCTGTTAACCCACATGCAATGGGTTGGCTAGCTGCGCTCGCCAGTCTATCCATTATCAAGAAACATCGATTGATAAGGCGCACCTCGTGCGCTACTGCTGATGCCTCTTTCAATCCCACATACAAAGGGTTGGCTCGCCGCGCTCGCCTGTCTATCTATTATCAAGAAACATCGATTGATAAGGCGGACCAAGTGCGCTGCATTCGCTAGCACTCATGCCTCTTTTAACCCCACGTTGCCGCGCTCACCTGTCTATCTATTTTCAAGAAACATCAATTGATAGGCGCACTTCGTGTGCTGCATTCCCTACCGCTCATGCCTCTTAAAACCCACATACAATGGGTTGACTAGCTGCACTCGCCTGTCTATCCATTATCAAGAAACATCAATTGATAGGCGCACTTCGTGTGCTGCATTCCCTACCGCTCATGCCTCTTAAAACCCACATACAATGGGTTGACTAGGCACTCGCCTGTTTATCTATTGTCAAGAAACATCGATTAATAAGCGCCCTTCGTGCGCTGCATTCCCTACCGCTCATGCCTCTTTCAACCCCACATACAATGGGTTGACTAGCTGCGCTCGCCAGTCTATCCATTATCAAAAACATTGATTGATAAGGCGCACTTCGTGCGCTACTGCTGATGCCTCTTTCAGTCCCACATACAAAGGGTTGGCTCGCTGCGCTCGCCTGTCTATCTATTATCGAGAGACATTGATTGATAAGGTGCACTTAGTGCGCTGCATTCGCTGCTGCTCATGCTCTTTTAAACCCACGTTGCCAGGTCGCCTGTCTATCTATTATCAGACTTGATGATGAGGCGCACATCGTGCGCTCCATTCCTACGCTCATCCTCTTTACCCGTTGCGTCTCGCCTGTCTATCTATTATCAAGAAACATCGATTGATAAGGCGCACTTAGTGCGCTGCATTCCCTATCTCTCATGCCTCTGTTAACCCCACATACAATTGGTTGACTAGCTGCACTCGCCTGTCTATCCATTATCAAGAAACATCGACTGATGAGGCGCACATCGTGCGCTCCATTCCCTACCGCTCATGCCTCTTTTAAACCCACGTTGCCGTGCTCGCCTGTCTATCTATTATCAAGAAACATCGATTGATAAGGCACACTTATTGCGCTGCATTCCCTATCTCTCATGCCTCTGTTAACCCCACATACAATTGGTTGACTATCTGCACTCGCCTGTCTATCCATTATCAAGAAACATCGATTGATGAGGCCCACTTAGTGCGCTGCATTCGCTACCGCTCATGCCTCTTTTAAACCCACCTTGCCGCGCTCGCCTGTCTATCTATTATCAAGAAACATCGATTGATAAGGCGCACTTAGTGCGCTGCATATCCTATCTCTCATGCCTCTGTAAACCCCACATACAATTGGTTGACTAGCTGCACTCGCCTGTCTATCCATTATCAAGAAACATTAATTGATAAGGCGCACTTAGTGCGCCACTGCTGATGCCTCTTTCAATCCCACATACAAAGGGTTGGCTCGCTGCGCTCGCCTGTCTATCTATTATCAAGAGACATTGATTGATAAGGTCCACTTCGTGTGCTGCATTTGCTATCTCCCATGCCTCTGTTAACCCCACATGCAATGGGTTGGCTAGCTGCGCTCGCCAGTCTATCCATTATCAAGAAACATCGATTGATAAGGCGCACTTCGTGCGCTACTGCTGATGCCTCTTTCAATCCCACATACAAAGGGTTGGCTCGCCGCGCTCGCCTGTCTATCTATTATCAAGAAACATCGATTGATAAGGCGGACCAAGTGCGCTGCATTCGCTAGCACTCATGCCTCTTTTAACCCGACGTTGCCGCACTCACCTGTCTATCTATTTTCAAGAAACATCAATTGATAGGGCGCACTTCATGCGCTGCATTCCCTTCCGCTCATGCCTCTTTCAGCCCCACGTACAATGGGTTGAGTCGCTGCCCTCGCCTGTCTATCTATTATCAAGAAACATCGATTGATAAGGCGCACTTCGTGTGCTACCGCTCATGCCTCTTTCAATTTCACGTACAATTTGTTGGCTCGCTGCGCTCGCCTGTCTATCTATTATCGAGAAACATTGATTGATAAGGCGCACTTAGTGCCCTGCATTAGAAATCTCTCATTCCTCTGTTAACCCCACATGCAATGGGTTGGCTAGCTGCGCTCGCCAGTCTATCCATTATCAAGAAACATTGATTGATAAGGCGCACTTCATGCGCTGCATTCCCTTCCGCTCATGCCTCTTTCAGCCCCACGTACAATGGGTTGACTCGCTGTGCTCGCCTGTCTATCTAATATCAAGAGACATTGATTGAAAAGGCACACCTAGTGCGCTGCATTCGCTGCCGCTCATGCCTCTTTTAACCCCACGTTGCCCCTCTCGCCTGTCTATCTATTGTCAAGAAACATCGATTAATAAGGCGCCCTTCGTGCGCTGCCCGCTCATGCCTCTTTCAACCCCACATACAATGGGTTGACTAGCTGCGCTCCCCAGTCTATCCATTATCAAGAAACATTGATTGATAAGGCGCACTTCGTGCGCTACTAATGATGCCTCTTTCAGTCCCACATACAAAGGGTTGGCTCGCTGCGCTCACCTGTCAATCTATTATGAAGAAACATTGATTGATAAGGCGCACTTCGTGCTCTGCATTCGCTACCACTCATCCCTCTTTGAACCCCACGTTGCCGCGCTCGCCAGTCTATCTATTATCAAGAAACTTTGATTGATAAGGCGCACTTCTTGCGCTGCATTCGCTACCGCTCATGCCTCCTTCAGCACCACGTACAATGGGTTGACTCGCTGCGCTCGCCTGTCTATCTATTATCAAGAGACATTGATTGATAAGGCGCACTTAGTGCGCTGCATTCCCTATCTCTCATGCCTCTGTTAACCCCACATACAATTGGTTGACTAGCTGCACTCGCCTGTCTATCCATTATCAAGAAGCATTGATTGATAAAGCGCACTTCGTGCGCTGCATTCCCTACCGCTCATGCCTCTTTTAAACCCACGTTGCCACGCTCGCCTGTCTATCTATTATCAAGAAACATCGATTGATAAGGCGCACTTAGTGCGCTGCATTCCCTATCTCTCATGCCTCTGTTAACCCCACATACAATTGGTTGACTAGCTGCACTCGCCTGTCTATCCATCATCAAGAAACATCGATTGATAAGGCGCACTTCGTGCGCTACTGCTGATGCCTCTTTCAATCCCACATACAAAGGGTTTGCTCGCCGCGCTCGCCTGTCTATCTATTATCGAGAAACATCGATTGATAAGGCGCACTTCATGCGCTACTGCTGATGCCTCTTTCAATCCCACAAACAAAGGGTTGGCTCGCTGCGCTCGCCTGTCTATCTATTATCAAGAAACATCGATTGATAGGGCGCACTTCGTGCACTACTGCTGATGCCTCTTTCAATCCCACATACAAAGGGTGGGCTCGCTGCGCTCGCCTGTCTATCTATTATCAAGAGACATTGATTGATAAGGTACACTTCGTGTGCTGCATTCCCTACCGCTCATCCCTTATTCAGCCCCACGTACAATGGGTTGAGTGGCTGCCCTCGCCTGTCTATCTATTATCAAGAAACATCGATTGATAAAGCGCACTTCGTGTGCTACCGCTCATGCCTCTTTCAATCCCACGTACAATGGGTTGGCTCGCTGCGCTCGCCTGTCTATCTATTATCGAGAAACATTGATTGATAAGGCGCACTTAGTGCCCTGCATTCGCTATCTCTCATGCCTCTGTTAACCCCACATACAATGGGTTGACTAGCTGCGCTCGCCAGTCTATCCATTATCAAGAAACATTGATTGATAAGGCGCACTTTGTGCGCTGCATTCCCTACCACTCATGCCTTTTTTAACCCCACGTTGCCGCGCTCGCCTGTCTATCTATTATCAAGAAACATCGATTGATAAGGCGCACTTCGTGCGCTACTGCTGATGCCTCTTTCAATCCCACATACAAAGGTTTGGCTCGCTGCGTTCGCCTGTCTATCTATTATCAAGAGACATTGATTGATAAGGTGCACTTCGTGTGCTGCATTCCCTACCGCTCATGCCTCTTTCAGCCCCACGTACAATGGGTTGGCTCCCTGCGCTCGCCTGTCTATCTATTATCAAGAAACATTGATTGATTAGGGGCACTTCGTGCTCCGCATTCGCTACCACTCATCCCCCTTTGAACCCCACGTACAATGAGTTGGCTCGCTGCGCTCGCCTGTCTATCTATTATCAAGAAACATCGATTGATAAGGCGCCCTTCGTGCGCTGCATTCTCCACCGCTCATGCCTCTTTCAACCCCACGTACAATGGGTTGACTCGCTGCCCTCGCCTGTTTATCTATTATCAAGAAACATCGATTGATAAGGCGCACTTCGAGTGCTGCATTTGCTATCTCTCATGCCTCTGTTAACCCCACATCCAATGGGTTGGCTCGCTGTGCTCGCCTGTCTATCTAGTATCAAGAATCATCGATTAATAAGGAGCAATTTGTGTGCTACCACTCATGCCTCTTTCAACCCACATACAATGGGTTGACTACCTGCGCTCGCCTGTCTATCCATTATCAAGAAACATCGATTGATAAGGCGCACTTCGTGCGCTACTGCTGATGTCTCTTTCAATCCCACATACAAAGGGTTGGCTCGCCGCACTCGCCTGTCTATCTATTATCAAGAAACATCGATTGATAAGGCGCACTTCATGCGCTACTGCTGATGCCTCTTTCAATCCCACAAACAAAGGGTTGGCTCGCTGCGCTCGCCTGTCTATCTATTATCAAGAAACATCGATTGATAAGGCGCACTTCGTGTGCTACCGCTAATGCCTCTTTCAATCCCACATACAAAGGGTTGACTACCTGCGCTCGCCTGTCTATCCATTATCAAGAAACATCGATTGATAAGGCGCACTTCGTGCGCTACTGCTGATGTCTCTTTCAATCCCACATACAAAGGGTTGGCTCGCCGCACTCGCCTGTCTATCTATTATCAAGAAACATCGATTGATAAGACGCACTTCATGCGCTACTGCTGATGCCTCTTTCAATCCCACAAACAAAGGGTTGGCTCGCCGCACTCGCCTGTCTATCTATTATCAAGAAACATCGATTGATAAGGCGCACTTCATGCGCTACTGCTGATGCCTCTTTCAATCCCACAAACAAAGGGTTGGCTCGCCGCGCTCGCCTGTCTATCTATTATCAAGAAACATCGATTGATAAGGCGGACCAAGTGCGCTGCATTCGCTAGCACTCATGCCTCTTTTAACCCGACGTTGCCGCACTCACCTGTCTATCTATTTTCAAGAAACATCAATTGATAGGGCGCACTTCGTGCGCTGCATTCCCTACCGCTCATGCCTCTTAAAACCCACATACACTGGGTAGACTAGCTGCACTCGCCTGTCTATCCATTATCAAGAAACATAGTTTGATAAGGCGCACTTCGTGCGCTGCATTCCCTACCCCTCATGCCTCTTTGGGCCCCAAGTACAATGGGTTGACTCGCTGCGTTCGCCTGTCTATCTATTATCAAGAAACATTGATTGATAAGGCGCACTTAGTGCCCTGCATTCGCTATCTCTCATGCCTCTGTTAACCCCACATAGAATGGGTTGACTAGGTGCCCTCGGCAGTCTATCCATTATCAAGAAACATTGATTGATAAGGCGCACTTCATGCGCTGCATTCCCTTCCGCTCACGCCTCTTTCAGCCCCACGTACAATGGGTTGACTCGCTGTGCTCGCCTGTCTATCTAATATCAAAAGACATTGATTGAAAAGGCACACCTAGTGCGCTGCATTCGCTGCCGCTCATGCCTCTTTTAACCCCACGTTGCCCCGCTCGCCTGTCTATCTATTGTCAAGAAACATCGATTAATAAGGCGCCCTTCGTGCGCTGCATTCCCTACCGCTCATGCCTCTTTCAACCCCACATACAATGGGTTGACTAGCTGCGCTCGCCAGTCTATCCATTATCAAGAAACTTTGATTGATAAGGCGCACTTCGTGCGCTACTGCTGATACCTCTTTCAGTCCCACATACAAAGGGTTGGCTCGCTGCGCTCACCTGTCAATTTATTATGAAGAAACATTGATTGAAAAGGTGCACTTTGTGCTCTGCATTCGCTACCACTCATCCCTCTTTGAACCCCACGTTGCCGCGCTCGCCAGTCTATCTATTATCAAGAAACCTTGATTGATAAGGCACACTTCGTGTGCTGCATTCCCTACCGCTCATGCCTCCTTCAGCACCACGTACAATGGGTTGACTCGCTGCGCTCGCCTGTCTATCTATTATCAAGAGACATTGATTGATAAGGCGCACTTAGTGCGCTGCATTCGCTGCCGCTCATGCCTCTTTTAAACCCACGTTGCCGCGCTCGCCTGTCTATCTATTATCAAGAAACATCGATTGATAAGGCGCACTTCGTGCGCTACTGCTGATGCCTCCTTCAATCCCACATACAAAGGGTTGGCTCGCTGCGCTCGCCTGTCTATCTATTATCAAGAGACATTGATTGATAAGGTGCACTTCGTGTGCTGCATTCCCCACCGCTCTTGCCTCTTTCAACCCCACGTACAATGGGTTGACTCGCTGCCCTCGCCTGTTTATCTATTATCAAGAAACATCGATTGATAAGGCGCACTTCGAGTGCTGCATTTGCTATCTCTCATGCCTCTGTTAACCCCACATACAATTGGTTGACTAGCTGCACTCGCCTGTCTATCCATTATCAAGAAACATCGATTAATGAGGCGCACTTCGTGCGCTGCATTCCCTACCGCTCATGCCCCTTTTAACCCCACGTTGCCGCACTCGCCTGTCTATCTATTATCAAGAAACATCGATCGATAAGGCGCACTTCGTGTGCTACCGCTCATGCCTCTTTCAATCCCACGTACAATGGGTTGGCTCGCTGCGCTCGCCTGTCTATCTATTATCAAGAAACATTGATTGAATAGGGGCACTTCGAGTGCTGCATTTGCTATCTCTCATGCCTCTGTTAACCCCACATACAATTGGTTGACTAGCTGCACTCGCCTGTCTATCCATTATCAAGAAACATCGATTAATGAGGCGCACTTCGTGCGCTGCATTCCCTACCGCTCATGCCCCTTTTAACCCCACGTTGCCGCACTCGCCTGTCTATCTATTATCAAGAAACATCGATCGATAAGGCGCACTTCGTGTGCTACCGCTCATGCCTCTTTCAGCCCCACGTACAATGGGTTGGCTCCCTGCGCTCGCCTGTCTATCTATTATCAAGAAACATTGATTGATTAGGGGCACTTCGTGCTCCGCATTCGCTACCACTCATCCCCCTTTGAACCCCACGTACAATGAGTTGGCTCGCTGCGCTCGCCTGTCTATCTATTATCAAGAAACATCGATTGATAAGGCGCCCTTCGTGCGCTGCATTCCCCACCGCTCATGCCTCTTTCAACCCCACGTACAATGGGTTGACTCGCTGCCCTCGCCTGTTTATCTATTATCAAGAAACATCGATTGATAAGGCGCACTTCGAGTGCTGCATTTGCTATCTCTCATGCCTCTGTTAACCCCACATCCAATGGGTTGGCTCGCTGTGCTCGCCTGTCTATCTAGTATCAAGAATCATCGATTAATAAGGAGCAATTTGTGTGCTACCACTCATGCCTCTTTCAACCCACATACAATGGGTTGACTACCTGCGCTCGCCTGTCTATCCATTATCAAGAAACATCGATTGATAAGGCGCACTTCGTGCGCTACTGCTGATGCCTCTTTCAATCCCACATACAAAGGGTTGGCTCGCCGCACTCGCCTGTCTATCTATTATCAAGAAACATCGATTGATAAGGCGCACTTCATGCGCTACTGCTGATGCCTCTTTCAATCCCACAAACAAAGGGTTGGCTCGCTGCGCTCGCCTGTCTATCTATTATCAAGAAACATCGATTGATAAGGCGCACTTCGTGTGCTACCGCTAATGCCTCTTTCAATCCCACAAACAATGGGTTGGCTCGCTGCGCTCGCCTGTCTATCTATTATCAGGAAACATTGATTGATAAGGCGCACTTAGTGCCCTGCATTAGAAATCTCTCATGCCTCTGTTAACCCCACATGCAATGGGTTGGCTAGCTGCACTCTCCAGTCTATCCATTATCAAGAAACATCGATTGATAAGGCGCACTTCGTGCGCTACTGCTGATGCCTCTTTCAATCCCACATACAAAGGGTTGGCTCGCCGCGCTCGCCTGTCTATCTATTATGAAGAAACATCGATTGATAAGGCGGACCTAGTGCGCTGCATTCGCTAGCACTCATGCCTCTTTTAACCCCACGTTGCCGCACTCACCTGTCTATATATTTTCAGGAAACATCAATTGATAGGGCGCACTTCATGCGCTGCATTCCCTACCGCTCATGCCTCTTAAAACCCACATACAATGGGTTGAGTAGCTGCACTCGCCTGTCTATCTATTATCAAGAGACATTGATTGATAAGGTGCACTTCGTTTGCTGCATTCCCTACCGCTCATGCCTCTTCCAGCCCCACGTACAATGGGTTGATTCGCTGCCCTCGCCTGTCTATCTATTATCAAGAAACATCGATTGATAAGGCGCACCTCGTGTGCTACCACTCATGCCTCTTTCAATCC
Organism: Sanderia malayensis; assembly: GCA_013076295.1. Classification (NCBI taxonomy): domain Eukaryota; kingdom Metazoa; phylum Cnidaria; class Scyphozoa; order Semaeostomeae; family Pelagiidae; genus Sanderia; species Sanderia malayensis. The sequence continues at coordinate 13,622 of RQOL01000525.1, read as the reverse complement.
CACGTACAATGGGTTGGCTCGCTGCGCTCGCCTGTCTATCTATTATCAAGAAACATTGATTGATAAGGCGCACTTAGTGCCCTGCATTAGTAATCTCCCATGCCTCTGTTAACCCCACATGCAATGGGTTGGCTAGCTGCGCTCGCCAGTCTATCCATTATCAAGAAACATCGATTGATAAGGCGCACTTCGTGCGCTACTGCTGATGCCTCTTTCAATCCCACATACAAAGGGTTGGCTCGCCGCGCTCGCCTGTCTATCTATTATCAAGAAACATCGATTGATAAGGCGGACCAAGTGCGCTGCATTCGCTAGCACTCATGCCTCTTTTAACCCGACGTTGCCGCACTCACCTGTCTATCTATTTTCAAGAAACATCAATTGATAGGGCGCACTTCGTGCGCTGCATTCCCTACCGCTCATGCCTCTTAAAACCCACATACACTGGGTAGACTAGCTGCACTCGCCTGTCTATCCATTATCAAGAAACATAGTTTGATAAGGCGCACTTCGTGCGCTGCATTCCCTACCCCTCATGCCTCTTTGGGCCCCAAGTACAATGGGTTGACTCGCTGCGTTCGCCTGTCTATCTATTATCAAGAAACATTGATTGATAAGGCGCACTTAGTGCCCTGCATTCGCTATCTCTCATGCCTCTGTTAACCCCACATAGAATGGGTTGACTAGGTGCCCTCGGCAGTCTATCCATTATCAAGAAACATTGATTGATAAGGCGCACTTCATGCGCTGCATTCCCTTCCGCTCACGCCTCTTTCAGCCCCACGTACAATGGGTTGACTCGCTGTGCTCGCCTGTCTATCTAATATCAAAAGACATTGATTGAAAAGGCACACCTAGTGCGCTGCATTCGCTGCCGCTCATGCCTCTTTTAACCCCACGTTGCCCCGCTCGCCTGTCTATCTATTGTCAAGAAACATCGATTAATAAGGCGCCCTTCGTGCGCTGCATTCCCTACCGCTCATGCCTCTTTCAACCCCACATACAATGGGTTGACTAGCTGCGCTCGCCAGTCTATCCATTATCAAGAAACTTTGATTGATAAGGCGCACTTCGTGCGCTACTGCTGATACCTCTTTCAGTCCCACATACAAAGGGTTGGCTCGCTGCGCTCACCTGTCAATTTATTATGAAGAAACATTGATTGAAAAGGTGCACTTTGTGCTCTGCATTCGCTACCACTCATCCCTCTTTGAACCCCACGTTGCCGCGCTCGCCAGTCTATCTATTATCAAGAAACCTTGATTGATAAGGCACACTTCGTGTGCTGCATTCCCTACCGCTCATGCCTCCTTCAGCACCACGTACAATGGGTTGACTCGCTGCGCTCGCCTGTCTATCTATTATCAAGAGACATTGATTGATAAGGCGCACTTAGTGCGCTGCATTCGCTGCCGCTCATGCCTCTTTTAAACCCACGTTGCCGCGCTCGCCTGTCTATCTATTATCAAGAAACATCGATTGATAAGGCGCACTTAGTGCGCTGCATTCCCTATCTCTCATGCCTCTGTAAACCCCACATACAATTGGTTGACTAGCTGCACTCGCCTGTCTATCCATTATCAAGAAACATTAATTGATAAGGCGCACTTCGTGCGCCACTGCTGATGCCTCTTTCAATCCCACATACAAAGGGTTGGCTCGCTGCGCTCGCCTGTCTATCTATTATCAAGAGACATTGATTGATAAGGTCCACTTCGTGTGCTGCATTTGCTATCTCTCTTGCCTCTGTTAACCCCACATACAATTGGTTGACTAGCTGCACTCGCCTGTCTATCCATTATCAAGAAACATCGATTAATGAGGCGCACTTCGTGCGCTGCATTCCCTACCGCTCATGCCCCTTTTAACCCCACGTTGCCGCACTCGCCTGTCTATCTATTATCAAGAAACATCGATTGATAAGGCGGACCAAGTGCGCTGCATTCGCTAGCACTCATGCCTCTTAAAACCCACATACAATGGGTTGACTAGCTGCGCTCGCCAGTCTATCCATTATCAAGAAACATTGATTGATAAGGCGCACTTCGTGCGCTACTGCTGATGCCTCTTTCAGTCCCACATACAAAGGGTTGGCTCGCTGCGCTCGCCTGTCTATCTATTATCGAGAGACATTGAATGATAAGGCGCACTTAGTGCGCTGCCTTCGCTGCTGCTCATGCCTTATTTAAACCCACGTTGCCGCGCTCGCCTGCCTATCTATTATCAAGAAAGATCGATTGATAAGGCTCACCTAGTGCGCTGCATTCCCTATCTCTCATGCCTCTGTTAACCCCACATACAATTGGTTGACTAGCTGCACTAGCCTGTCTATCCATTATCAAGAAACATCAATTGATAGGGCGCACTTCGTGTGCTGCATTCCCTACCGCTCATGCCTCTTAAAACCCACATACAAAGGGTTGACTAGGGGCACTCGCCTGTCTATCTATTGTCAAGAAACATCGATTAATAAGGCGCCCTTCGTGCGCTGCATTCCCTACCGCTCATGCCTCTTTCAACCCCACATACAATGGGTTGACTAGCTGCGCTCGCCAGTCTATCCATTATCAAGAAACATTGGTTGATAAGGCGGACTTCGTGCGCTACTGCTGATGCCTCTTTCAGTCCCACATACAAAGGGTTGGCTCGCTGCGCTCGCCTGTCTATCTATTATCGAGAGACATTGATTGATAAGGCGCACTTAGTGCGCTGCATTCGCTGCTGCTCATGCCTCTTTTAAACCCACGTTGCCGCGCTCGCCTGTCTATCCATTATCAAGAAACATCAATTGATAGGGCGCACTTCGTGTGCTGCATTCCCTACCGCTCATGCCTCTTAAAACCCACATACAATGGGTTGACTAGGGGCACTCGCCTGTCTATCTATTGTCAAGAAACATCGATTAATAAGGCGCCCTTCGTGCGCTGCATTCCCTACCGCTCATGCCTCTTTCAACCCCGCATACAATGGGTTGACTAGCTGCGCTCGCCAGTCTATCCATTATCAAGAAACATTGATTGATAAGGCGCACTTGCCTAGACAGGCAAGTGCAGCTAGTCAACCAATTGTATGTGGGGTTAACAGAGGCAAGAGAGATAGCAAATGCAGCACACGAAGTGGACCTTATCAATCAATGTCTCTTGATAATAGATAGACAGGCGAGCGCAGCGAGCCAACCCTTTGTATGTGGGATTGAAAGAGGCATCAGCAGTGGCGCACGAAGTGCGCCTTATCAATTAATGTTTCTTGATAATGGATAGACAGGCGAGTGCAGCTAGTCAACCAATTGTATGTTAGACAGGGCATATGCTCTAACCATCTACCATTCGGCCTAACCAGTGAGAACTCGACTGATTCTAGTAGTATTTTTCATGGGCTTTCAGAATCTGCCAGGTGACTTTTCGAAAAATGCTCCATTGTCACGTGATTGATGACGTAATTTAACGGTCAAATTCAAACTTTAAACCTGCATAATTTGAATATAGGTTGGCGTACGTATACCGAAATAGCACAGCAAGACTCAGTTTTAGCTCCTCTTTCAAATGATATATATAAAAAGTATTTTTGCTGACATCTGCATTTTTAGTGATGACGTCATAATCTATATTTGGTATTTTTAAGATTCATTTTTTAACTGCTTCCGCGGCTATTCCTCTGATAATAGGGTTGGTATTTGTTATTCGAAATCCTTATCACTTTTGACACCTATTAGCAGCTCAAATATAATTACATTGCCTATTTTTAGATCTATATTAATTAAGGTTTCCAGACCTCTAAATAAATGCTTCCGTATTACTTGTCAGCTGGCAAACAAACATAACCTTAAGATACATTGTAGAAATACAATGTGAAAAATGTGAAAACAATGTGAATAACAATGTGAATACACTGTTTTAAATGTGAAAAAAATTAGATATTTAGAATAAACTTTGAAAAGGATTCTGAGTTAAGGGAAATTTTTCCAGCGTCAGAAGTTCGCTAGGTACTCACTGGAGGAATGCTCATGGTTCATTCATTAACTTCTACCTTTAAACATTTTCGCATGTGCCAATAAGTTAATTTTTCTGATCGTATAAGTGCTTCTGAGTACTTTTTCAAGAACAAACAATTTTTAGAAAGAGTCAGCATATCGTCAATGACTATTGGACAGATGTAAAATAGCTGAACATATCTGATAATACTATTTCGTGTTCTTATCAACTATGCAAGCATAAAAAACAAATAAAACAATTTCAAAATACCTGTTAAGGTTGGCTGAAAAAGTGTTCGATTGGTGTCATGCGTGGTGCCAGAGCCGGTCATCGTTTCCTGTCTACCATCGTTATTATCAATGGACGAATGAAGTACAGTTGCATTTGTAAATCTCTTGTGACTTGGTGGCTGATTAGAAGACCAAAGGTTGTTGTATCTAAGAACAGCGTTGTATGAAATCCCATGACCAAGGCTATGGAGATATTGAGTCGCTTCTTTGCTCCCAGTCAATCGGTGAATAGTCAAGCCCAGTATAGCTTGCTTAGGATTTTTCTGACGAGATATTAGAGACTCCCAGTCCATGGCAGTGGACCATATTTTCGTAGCCACGTTAGCGGATTCTGTCCTTGCATAACCGTGTTCATTAAGAGTAATATTTGGGTACATTGTGGCGTATATAACGTTGTACAGCTCTGGCAAGGGGCCATTGTCAAAATTTTCGATTAAGGCATCAGGAGATTGTGGCAATGACTCTTAATTACGCTGCTTGATCTTTTTTCTTATGAAATTACCGAAGGAACGCACAAAATCTTCATCTTTGAGGCAATGCCCCTTCAACGTTGCCACGCTGTATTCGCAAGGATTCACCGTGCAGGAATGGACAATAATGTATTTGCCAACGGGAAAAAATTCAATCTGATCTCCGAATTCTGCAACAAGTTTTCGTTTTAATGTTGAAGTTGAAGTCACAATAGGATCCATGTCATTTTCTTCGCTAAATAATTCTACATCACCAAGTAAATGGTGCAATAAATAAGCTTCTTTCTTTCTGAGGATCTTGATGCGGACAGCTCGAAAAAAATCGGACATTATATCAGCTTTTTTCTGTTCTATTTCTTCGTCGTTTTTTCGTCGATGGCAAAGGATTTATGGCAAATTTTACATAGCAAGGTTTGTGATAATACACATCTATCGCAAATATGTCGAAGGACTGTCCTCCTTGTAAACGCTCAAGTCTTCTAGCTGCTTCATGAAATCGGTGGCTGGTATCGGCGAGAAAGATTTTTTGACGCTCTAATAGGCGGGCCTGAGATGTCTTGAGCTCACATCTACCAAGGCCACCCTCAGCATATGTATTACAATCTGTCGCAGTTCTTTGCGCACAAATAAAACATTCTCGTTTGCTTTGTTCCTGTTTAGTTGACCTTTGTCGTAAACGTATTTTTGAATCAGAATCAGACTGGTCGAAATCTACAACATTTTGATCAGTAATATTTTGAGAATTATTTCGCTGATATGCAGGAAGCTTTGTAGAAAATTCAGTCCGACAACTTTTATGGACCTTTCCAAATGGCTCGTTAGCATGCTGAACCTGTTTGTAGACCTCCCCAAACAAAAACCTCTTGTCTTCAATATCAATGACTATATCACTCCAGTCTTTCGCTAAAGTCTTAAACTTTTCCCATCCCTGACTGCCAAGAGCTTGGAACTTTTCGTTCTTTTTGATGACGATTTGGCACAATAAACATTTATTTCCACCAGGATCTATACTTAAAAACGACGAAGCTGCCATGACATGTTCACAAAAATGAAGGCCAAACTTGACTGCACAGTTACATCGTGGAGATTTGCATAATTCTCTGCTGAGATATCACCACAAAGTCACAACCACAGCTGTTTCAAATTTCAACTGTCAAGTCATTACAAATAGACTATGACGTCATCACTAAAAATGCAGATGTCAGCAAAATACTTTATATATATATCATTTGAAAGAGGAGCTAAAACTGAGTCTTGCTGTGCTATTTCGGTATACGTACGCCAAGCTATATTCAAATTATGCAGGTTTAAAGTTTGAATTTGACCGTTAAATTACGTCATCAATCACGTGACAATGGAGCATTTTTCGAAAAGTCACCTGGCAGATTCTGAAAGCCCATGAAAAATACTACTAGAATCAATCGAGTTCTCACTGGTTAGGCCGAATGGTAGATGGTTAGAGCATATGCCCTGTCTAACATACAATTGGTTGACTAGCTGCACTTGCCTGTCTATCCATTATCAAGGAACATCGATTGATGAGGCTCACTTCATGCGCTGCATTCCCTACCGCTCATGCCCCTTTTAACCCCAGGTTGCCGCGCTCGCTTGTCTATCCATTATCAAGAAACATCGATTGATAAGGCGCACTTAGTGCGCTGCATTCCCTATCTCTCATGCCTCTGTTAGCCCCACATACAATTGGTTGACTAGCTGCACTCGCCTGTCTATCCATTATCAAGAAACATCGACTGATGAGGCGCACTTCGTGCGCTCCATTCCCTACCGCTCATGCCTCTTTTAAACCAACGTTGCCGTGCTCGCCTGTCTATCTATTATCAAGAAACATCGATTGATAAGGCGCACTTAGTGCGCTGCATGCCCTATCTCTCATGCCTCTGTTAACCCCACATACAATTGGTTGACTATCTGCACTCGCCTGTCTATCCATTATCAAGAAACATCGATTGATAAGGCGCACTTAGTGCGCTGCATTCCCTATCTCTCATGCCTCTGTAAACCCCACATACAATTGGTTGACTAGCTGCACTCGCCTGTCTATCCATTATCAAGAAACATTAATTGATAAGGCGCACTTCGTGCACCACTGCTGATGCCTCTTTCAATCCCACATACAAAGGGTTGGCTCGCTGCGCTCGCCTGTCTATCTATTATCAAGAGACATTGATTGATAAGGTCCACTTCGTGTGCTGCATTTGCTATCTCTCTTGCCTCTGTTAACCCCACATACAATTGGTTGACTAGCTGCACTTGCCTGTCTATCCATTATCAAGAAACATCGATTAATGAGGCGCACTTCGTGCGCTGCATTCCTTACCGCTCATGCCCCTTTTAACCCCATGTTGCCGCGCTCGCCTGTCTATCCATTATCAAGAAACATTAATTGATAAGGCGCACTTCGTGCGCTACTGCTGATGCCTCTTCCAGCGCCACGTACAATGGGTTGACTCGCTGCGCTCCCCTGTCTATCTAATATCAAGAGACATTGATTGATAAGGCGCACCCAGTGCGCTGCATTCGCACGGCTCATGCCTCTTTTAACCCCACGTTGCCGCGCTTGCCTGTCTATCTATTGTCAAGAAACATCGATTGATAAGGCGCCCTTCGTGCGCTGCATTCCCTACCGCTCATGCCTCTTTCAACCCCACATACAATGGGTTGACTAGCTGCGCTCGCCAGTCTATCTATTATCAAGAAACATCAATTGATAAGGCGCACTTAGTGCGCTACTGCTGATGCCTCTTTCCGTCCCACATACAAAGGGTTGGCTTGCTGCGCTCGCCTGTCTATCTATTATCAAGAGACATTGATTGATAAGGTGCACTTCGTGTGCTGCATTCGCTAGCGCTCATGCCTCTTTCAGCCCCACGTTAAATGGGTTGACTCGCTGCCCTCGCTGGTTTATCTATTATCAGGAAACATCGATTGATAAGGGGCACCTAGTGCGCTGCATTCCCTATCTCTCATGCCTCTGTTAACCCCACTTACAATTGGTTGACTGGCTGCACTCGCCTGTCTATCCATTATCAAGAAGCATTGATTGATAATGCGCACTTCGTGCCCTGCATTCCCTACAGCTCATGCCTCTTACAATCCGCATACAATGGGTTGACTAGCTGCACTTGCCTGTCTATCCATTATCAAGAAACATCGATTAATGAGGCGCACTTCGTGCGCTGCATTCCCTACCGCTCATGCCCCTTTTAACCCCATGTTGGCGCGCTCGCCTGTGTATCCATTATCAAGAAACATTAATTGATAAGGCGCACTTCGTGCGCTACTGCTGATGCCTCTTCCAGCGCCACGTACAATGGGTTGACTCGCTGCGCTCCCCTGTCTATATAATATCTAGAGACATTGATTGATAAGGCGCACCCACTGCGCTGCATTCGCACCGCTCATGCCTCTTTTAAACCCACGTTGCCGCGCTCGCCTGTCTATCTATTAACAAGAAACATTGATTGATATGGCGCACTTAGGGCGCTACTGCTGATGCCTCTTTCAATCCCACATACAAAGGGTTGGCTCGCTGCGCTCGCCTGTCTATCTGTTATCAAGAGACATTGATTGATAAGGTCCACTTCGTGTGCTGCATTTGCTATCTCTCTTGCCTCTGTTAACCCCACATCCAATGGGTTGACTAGCTGCGCTCGCCAGTCCACCCATTATCAAAAAACATCGATTGATAAGGCGCACTTCGTGTGCTGCATTCCCTACCGCTCATGCCTCTTTCAGCCCCACGTACAATGGGTTGAGTCGCTGCCCTCGCCTGTCCATCTATTATCAAGAAACATCGATTGATAAGGCGCACTTCGTGTGCTACCGCTCATGCCTCTTTCAATCCCACGTACAATGGGTTGGCTCGCTGCGCTCCCTGTCTATCTATTATCAAGAAACATTGATTGATAAGGCCCACTTAGCGCCCTGCATTAGAAATCTCTCATGCCTCTGTTAACCCCACATGCAATGGGTTGGCTAGCTGCGCTCGCCAGTCTATCCATTATCAAGAAACATCGATTGATAAGGCGCACCTCGTGCGCTACTGCTGATGCCTCTTTCAATCCCACATACAAAGGGTTGGCTCGCCGCGCTCGCCTGTCTATCTATTATCAAGAAACATCGATTGATAAGGCGGACCAAGTGCGCTGCATTCGCTAGCACTCATGCCTCTTTTAACCCCACGTTGCCGCGCTCACCTGTCTATCTATTTTCAAGAAACATCAATTGATAGGGCGCACTTCGTGTGCTGCATTCCCTACCGCTCATGCCTCTTAAAACCCACATACAATGGGTTGACTAGCTGCACTCGCCTGTCTATCCATTATCAAGAAACATCAATTGATAGGGCGCACTTCGTGTGCTGCATTCCCTACCGCTCATGCCTCTTAAAACCCACATACAATGGGTTGACTAGGGGCACTCGCCTGTTTATCTATTGTCAAGAAACATCGATTAATAAGGCGCCCTTCGTGCGCTGCATTCCCTACCGCTCATGCCTCTTTCAACCCCACATACAATGGGTTGACTAGCTGCGCTCGCCAGTCTATCTATTATCAAGAAACATCAATTGATAAGGCGCACTTAGTGCGCTACTGCTGATGCCTCTTTCCGTCCCACATACAAAGGGTTGGCTCGCTGCGCTCGCCTGTCTATCTATTATCAAGAGACATTGATTGATAAGGTGCACTTCGTGTGCTGCATTCGCTAGCGCTCATGCCTCTTTCAGCCCCACGTTAAATGGGTTGACTCGCTGCTTTCGCTGGTTTATCTATTATCAGGAAACATCGATTGATAAGGCGCACCTAGTGCGCTGCATTCCCTATCTCTCATGCCTCTGTTAACCCCACTTACAATTGGTTGACTGGCTGCACTCGCCTGTCTATCCATTATCAAGAAGCATTGATTGATAATGCGCACTTCTTGCCCTGCATTCCCTACAGCTCATGCCTCTTACAATCCGCATACAATGGGTTGACTAGCTGCACTTGCCTGTCTATCCATTATCAAGAAACATCGATTAATGAGGTGCACTTCGTGCGCTGCATTCCCTACCGCTCATGCCCCTTTTAACCCCATGTTGGCGCGCTCGCCTGTCTATCCATTATCAAGAAACATTAATTGATAAGGCGCACTTCGTGCGCTACTGCTGATGCCTCTTCCAGCACCACGTACAATGGGTTGACTCGCTGCGCTCCCCTGTCTATATAATATCTAGAGACATTGATTGATAAGGCGCACCCACTGCGCTGCATTCGCACCGCTCATGCCTCTTTTAAACCCACGTTGCCGCGCTCGCCTGTCTATCTATTAACAAGAAACATTGATTGATATGGCGCACTTAGTGCGCTACTGCTGATGCCTCTTTCAATCCCACATACAAAGGGTTGGCTCGCTGCGCTCGCCTATCTATCTGTTATCAAGAGACATTGATTGATAAGGTCCACTTCGTGTGCTGCATTTGCTATCTCTCTTGCCTCTGTTAACCCCACATCCAATGGGTTGACTAGCTGCGCTCGCCAGTCCACCCATTATCAAAAAACATCGATTGATAAGGCGCACTTCGTGTGCTGCATTCCCTACCGCTCATGCCTCTTTCAGCCCCACGTACAATGGGTTGAGTCGCTGCCCTCGCCTGTCCATCTATTATCAAGAAACATCGATTGATAAGGCGCACTTCGTGTGCTACCGCTCATGCCTCTTTCAATCCCACGTACAATGGGTTGGCTCGCTGCGCTCCCTGTCTATCTATTATCAAGAAACATTGATTGATAAGGCGCACTTAGCGCCCTGCATTAGAAATCTCTCATGCCTCTGTTAACCCCACATGCAATGGGTTGGCTAGCTGCGCTCGCCAGTCTATCCATTATCAAGAAACATCGATTGATAAGGCGCACCTCGTGCGCTACTGCTGATGCCTCTTTCAATCCACATACAAAGGGTTGGCTCGCCGCGCTCGCCTGTCTATCTATTATCAAGAAACATCGATTGATAAGGCGGACCAAGTGCGCTGCATTCGCTAGCACTCATGCCTCTTTTAACCCCACGTTGCCGCGCTCACCTGTCTATCTATTTTCAAGAAACATCAATTGATAGGGCGCATTTCGTGTGCTGCATTCCCTACCGCTCATGCCTCTTAAAACCCACATACAATGGGTTGACTAGCTGCACTCGCCTGTCTATCCATTATCAAGAAACATCAATTGATAGGGCGCACTTCGTGTGCTGCATTCCCTACCGCTCATGCCTCTTAAAACCCACATACAATGGGTTGACTAGGGGCACTCGCCTGTTTATCTATTGTCAAGAAACATCGATTAATAAGGCGCCCTTCGTGCGCTGCATTCCCTACCGCTCATGCCTCTTTCAACCCCACATACAATGGGTTGACTAGCTGCGCTCGCCAGTCTATCCATTATCAAGAAACATTGATTGATAAGGCGCACTTCGTGCGCTACTGCTGATGCCTCTTTCAGTCCCACATACAAAGGGTTGGCTCGCTGCGCTCGCCTGTCTATCTATTATCGAGAGACATTGATTGATAAGGTGCACTTAGTGCGCTGCATTCGCTACTGCTCATGCCTCTTTTAAACCCACGTTGCCGCTCTCGCCTGTCTATCTATTATCAAGAAACATTGATTGATGATGCGCACATCGTGCGCTCCATTCCCTACCGCTCATGCCTCTTTTAAACCCACGTTGCCGTGCTCGCCTGTCTATCTATTATCAAGAAACATCGATTGATAAGGCGCACTTAGTGCGCTGCATTCCCTATCTCTCATGCCTCTGTTAACCCCACATACAATTGGTTGATTAGCTGCACTCGCCTGTCTATCCATTATCAAGAAACATCGACTGATGAGGCGCACATCGTGCGCTCCATTCCCTACCGCTCATGCCTCTTTTAAACCCACGTTGCCGTGCTCGCCTGTCTATCTATTATCAAGAAACATCGATTGATAAGGCGCACTTATTGCGCTGCATTCCCTATCTCTCATGCCTCTGTTAACCCCACATACAATTGGTTGACTATCTGCACTCGCCTGTCTATCCATTATCAAGAAACATCGATTGATGAGGCCCACTTAGTGCGCTGCATTCGCTTCCGCTCATGCCTCTTTTAAACCCACGTTGCCGCGCTCGCCTGTCTATCTATTATCAAGAAACATCGATTGATAAGGCGCACTTAGTGCGCTGCATTCCCTATCTCTCATGCCTCTGTAAACCCCACATACAATTGGTTGACTAGCTGCACTCGCCTGTCTATCCATTATCAAGAAACATTAATTGATAAGGCGCACTTAGTGCGCCACTGCTGATGCCTCTTTCAATCCCACATACAAAGGGTTGGCTCGCTGCGCTCGCCTGTCTATCTATTATCAAGAGACATTGATTGATCAGGTCCACTTCGTGTGCTGCATTTGCTATCTCTCTTGCCTCTGTTAACCCCACATACAATTGGTTGACTAGCTGCACTTGCCTGTCTATCCATTATCAAGAAACATCGATTAATGAGGCGCACTTCGTGCGCTGCATTCCCTACCGCTCATGCCCCTTTTAACCCCATGTTGCCGTGCTCGCCTGTCTGTCCATTATCAAGAAACTTTAATTGATAAGGCGCACTTCGTGCGCTACTGCTGATGCCTCTTCCAGCGCCACGTACAATGGGTTGACTCGCTGCGCTCCCCTGTCTATCTAATATCAAGAGACATTGATTGATAAGGCGCACCCAGTGCGCTGCATTCGCACCGCTCATGCCTCTTTTAACCCCACGTTGCCGCGCTCGCCTGTCTATCTATTATCAAGAAACATCGATTGATAAGGCGCACTTAGTGCGCTGCATTCCCTATCTCTCATGCCTCTGTTAACCCCACATACAATTGGTTGACTATCTGCACTCGCCTGTCTATCCATTATCAAGAAACATCGATTGATGAGGCCCACTTAGTGCGCTGCATTCGCTGCCGCTCATGCCTCTTTTAAACCCACGTTGCCGCGCTCGCCTGTCTATCTATTATCAAGAGACATCGATTGATAAGGCGCACTTAGTGCGCTGCATTCCCTATCTCTCATGCCTCTGTAAACCCCACATACAATTGGTTGACTAGCTGCACTCGCCTGTCTATCCATTATCAAGAAACATTAACTGATAAGGCGCACTTTGTGCGCCACTGCTGATGCCTCTTTCAATCCCACATACAAAGGGTTGGCTCGCTGCGCTCGCCTGTCTATCTATTATCAAGAGACATTGATTGATAAGGTCCACTTCGTGTGTGCTGCATTTGCTATCTCTCTTGCCTCTGTTAACCCCACATACAATTGGTTGACTAGCTGCACTTGCCTGTCTATCCATTATCAAGAAACATCGATTAATGAGGCGCACTTCGTGCGCTGCATTCCCTACCGCTCATGCCCCTTTTAACCCCATGTTGCCGTGCTCGCCTGTCTATCCATTATCAAGAAACTTTAATTGATAAGGCGCACTTCGTGCGCTACTGCTGATGCCTCTTCCAGCGCCACGTACAATGGGTTTACTCGCTGCGCTCGCCCTGTCTATCTAATATCAAGAGACATTGATTGATAAGGCGCACCCAGTGCGCTGCATTCGCACCGCTCATGCCTCTTTTAACCCCACGTTGCGCGCTTGCCTGTCTATCTATTGTCAAGAAACGTCGATTGATAAGGCGCCCTTCGTGCGCTGCATTCCCTACCGCTCATGCCTCTTTCAACCCCACATACAATGGGTTGACTAGCTGCGCTCGCCAGTCTATCTATTATCAAGAAACATCGATTGATAAGGCGCACTTTGTGCGCTGCATTCCCTACCGCTCATGCCTCTTTGCGCCCCAAGTACAATGGGTTGACTCGCTGCT
>RQOL01000524.1:390729-449573 GCA_013076295.1 Sanderia malayensis | reverse complement strand
ATTCCCACTAATTACACCAATGAAAATTAACTTTATATTCCCGCAACCTACACTAATTAAAAAATTACATTCATTCCCACATTGCGCATGATTCCACGTCATTTCAGCGAAAACACATTGTTGTGCACTTTAGTTACTTTTTCAGCAATATTAACATTCATTCCCACAATTTACACTAATAAAGAGATAACACTCATTCCCACAATTTACACCAATGAAAATTAATTTTCATTCCGCAACTTGCACTTGATCAAAATTAACATTCATTCCAACAATTTGCGCATGATTCCACGTCAATTCAGCGAAAACAAATTGTTATGCACTTTTAGTTACTCTTTCAGTAATATTAACATTCATTCCACAATTTACACTAATAAAAGATAACACTCATTCCCACAATTTACACAATAAAAATTAACATTACTCCCGCAACTTACACTAATCCAAAATTAACATACATTCGCACAATTTGCGCATGATTCCACGTTAGTTCAGCGAAAACATATTGTTATGCACTTTTAGTTACTTTTTTCAGTAATATTAACTTTAATTACCACAATTTACACTAATAAAAGATAACACTCATTCCCACAATTTACACCAATAGTAATTACCTTTTTTCCCGCAACTTACGCTAATAAAATTTAACATTCATTCCCACAACTTGCGCATGGTTCCAAGTCAATTCAGCGAAAGCAAATTGTTATACACTTTTAGTTACTTTTTTCAGTAATATTAACTTTGTTACCACAATTTACACTAATAAAAGATAACACTCATTCCCACAATTTACACCAATAGAAATTACCTTTTTTCCCGCAACTTACACTAATCGAAATTAACATTCATTCCCACAACTTGCGCATTGTTCCACGTCAATTCAGCGAAAGCAAATTGTTATACACTTTTAGTTACTTCTTTCAGTAATATCAATATTGATTCCTACAATTTACACTAATAAAAGATAACACTCATTCCTACAATTTACACCAATAAAAATTTAACATTTACTCCCGCAACTTACACTAATCAAAATTGACATTCATTCCCCCAATTTGCGCATGATTCAACGTCAATTCAGCGAAAGCAAATTGTTATGCACCTTTAGTTACTTTTTCAGTCATATTAACATTCATTCCCACAATTTACACTAATAAAAGATAACACTCATTCCCACAATTTACACCAATGAAAATTATCTTTTATTCCCGCAACTTACACTAATCAAAATTAACATTTATTCTCACATTTTGCGCCATGATTCCACGTCAATTCAGCGAAAACAAATTGTTATGCACTTTTAGTTACTCTTTTCAGTAATATTAACATTCATTCCCACAATTTACACTAATAAAAGATAACACTCATTCCCACAATTTACACCAATAGTAATTACCTTTTTTCCCGCAACTTACACTAATAAAAATTAACATTCATTCCCACAAATTGCGCATGGTTCCACGTCAATTCAGCGAAAGCAAATTGTTATACACTTTTAGTTACTTTTTTCAGTAATATTAACATTCATTCCCACAACTGACAATAATAAAAGATAACACTCATTCCCATTAATTACACCAATGAAAATTAACTTTTATTCCCGCAACCTACACTAATAAAAATTAACATTCATTCCCACATTTTGCGCATGACTCCGCGTCAATTCAGCGAAAGCAAATTGTTATGCATCTTTAGTTACTTTTTTTCTGTAATATTAACATTCATTCCCACAATTTACACTAATAAAATATAACACTCATTCCCACAATTTACACCAATAAAAATTTAACATTTACTCCCGCAACTTACACTAATCAAAATTGACATTCATTCCCCCAATTTGCGCATGATTCCACGTCAATTCAGCGAAAGCAAATTGTTATGCACCTTTAGTTACTTTTTCATTCATATTAACATTCATTCCCACAATTTACACTAATAAAAGATAACACTCATTCCCACAATTTACACCAATGAAAATTACCTTTTTTTCCGCAACTTACATTTATCAAAATTAACATTTATTCCCACATTTTGCGCATGATTCCACGTCAATTCAGCGAAAACAAATTGTTGTGCACCTTTAGTTACATCTTTCAGTAATATTAACACTCATTGCCACAATTTACACTAATAAAAGATAACACTCATTCCCACAATTTACACCAATGAAAATTAATTCTCATTCCCGCAACTTACACTGATAAAAATTAAGATTCATTCCAACAATTTGCGCATGATTCCACGTCAATTCGGCGAAAACAAATTGTTATGCACATTTAGTTACTCTTTTCAGTAATATTAACATTCATTCTCACAATTTACACTAATCAAAATTGACATTCATTCCCACAATTTGCGCATGATTCCGCGTCAATTCAGCGAAAGCAAATTGTTATACACTTTAAGTTACTTTTTTCAGTAATATTAAAACTCATTGCCACAATTTACACTAATAAAAGATAACACTCATTCCCACAATTTACAGCAATGAAAAATTATTTTCATTCCCGCAACTTACACTGACCAAAATTAACATTCATTGCAACAATTTGCGCATTATTCCACGTGAATTCAGCGAAAACAAATTGGTATGCACTTTTAGTTACTCTTTTCAGTAAAAATAACATTCATTCTCACAATTTACACTAATAAAAGATAACACTCATTCCCACAATTTACACCAATGAAAATTAACATTTATTCCCGCAACTTTTACTAATCAAAATTGACATTCATTCCAACAATTTGCGCATGATTCCGCGTCAATTCAGCGAAAGCAAATTGTTATACACTATTAGTTACTTTTTTCAGTAATATTAAAACTCATTGCCACAATTTACACTAATAAAAGATAACACTCATTCCCACAATTTACAGCAATGAAAATTAACTTTCATTCCCGCCACTTACACTGATCAAAATTAACACTCATTGCAACAATTTGCGCATGATTCCACGTCAATTCAGCTAAAACAAATTGGTATGCACTTTTAGTTACTCTTTTCAGTAATATTAACATACATTCCCACAATTTACACTAATAAAAGATAACACTCATTCCCACAATTTACACCAATGAAAATTTACTTTTCTTTCCGCAACCTACACAAATCAAAATGAAAATTCATTCCCACAATTTGCGCATGATTCCACGTCAATTCAGCGAAAACAAATTGTTATGCACATTTAGTTACTCTTTTCAGTAATAATAACATTCATTCCCACAATTTACACTAATAAAAGATAACACTCATTCCCGCAATTTACAGCAATAAAAATTTAACATTTACTCCCGCAACTTACAGTAATCAAAATTGACATTCATTCCCACAATTTGCGCATGATTCCGCATCAATTCAGGGAAAGCAAATTGTTATACACTTTTAGTTACTTTTTTCAGTAATATTAAAACTCATTGCCACAATTTACACTAATAAAAGATAACACTCATTCCCACAATTTACAGCAATGAAAATTAATTTTCATTCCCGCCACTTACACTGATCAAAATTAACACTCATTGCAACAATTTGCGCATGATTCCACGTCAATTCAGCTAAAACAAATTGTTATGCACATTTAGTTACTTTTTTTCATTAATATTAACATTCGATCCTACAATTTACACTAACAAAAGATAACAGTCATTCTCACAATTTACACCAATGAAAATTAGCTTTCCTTCCCACAATTTGCGCATGATTCCACGTCGATTCAGCGAAAAGAAATTGTTATACACTTTTAGCTACTTTTTTCAGTAATATTAACATTCATTCCCACAATTTACACTAATAAAAGATAACACTCATTCTTCGATTTACAGCAATAAAAATTAACTTTTATTCCCGCAACTTACACTAATCAAAATTAACATTCATTCCCACAATTTGCGCATGATTCCACGTCAATTCAACTAAAACAGATTGTTATACACTTTTAGTTACTTTTTTCAGTAATATTAACATTCATTCCCACAATTTACACAAATAAAAGATAACACTCATTCCCACAATTTACACCAATGAAATTAACATTTATTCCCGCAACTTACACTGATCAAAATTAACATTCATTCCCACAATTTGCGCATGATTCCACGTCAATTCAGCGAAAACAAATTGTTATGCACTCATAGTTACTCTTTTCAGTAATATTAACATACATTCCCACAATTTACACTAATAAAAGATAACACTCATTCCCACAATTTACACCAATGAAAATTTACTTTTCTTCCCGCAACCTACACAAATCAAAATGAAAATTCATTCCCACAATTTGCGCATGATTCCACGTCAATTCAGCGAAAACAAATTGTTATGCACATTTAGTTACTCTTTTCAGTAATAATAACATTCATTCCCACAATTTACACTAATAAAAGATAACACTCATTCCCACAATTTACAGCAATAAAAATTTAACATTTACTCCCGCAACTTACACTAATCAAAATTGACATTCATTCCCACAATTTGCGCATGATTCCGCATCAATTCAACGAAAGCAAATTGTTATACACTTTTAGTTACTTTTTTCAGTAATATTAAAACTCATTGCCACAATTTACACTAATAAAAGATAACACTTATTCCCACAATTTACAGCAATGAAAATTAATTTTCATTCCCGCAACTTACACTGACCAAAATTAACATTCATTGCAACAATTTGCGCATGATTCCACGTCAATTCAGCGAAAACAAATTGTTATGCACTTTTAGTTACTCCTTTCAGTAATAATAATATTCATTCCCAGAATTTACACTAATAAAAGATAACATTCATTCCCACAATTTACAGCAATAAAAATTTAACATTTACTCCCGCCACTTACACTAATCAAAATTGACATTCATTCCCACAATTTGCGCATGATTCCGCGTCAATTCAGCGAAAGCAAATTGTTATACACTTTTAGTTAGTTTTTTTCAGTAATATTAACATTCGATCCTACAATTTACACTAATAAAAGATAACACTCATTCCCACAATTTATATCAATGAAAATATACTTTTCTTCCCGCAACCTACAAAAATCAAAATGAAGATTCATTCCCACAGTTTGCGCATTATTCCACGTCAATTCAGCGAAAACACATTGTTATGCACTTTTAGTTACTCTTTTCAGTAATATTAACATTCATTCCCACAATTTACACTAATAAATAATAACTTCCATTCCCACAATTTACACCAATAAAAATTTAACATTTATGCCCGCAACTTATACTAATCAAAATTAGCTTTCCTTCCCACAATTTGCGCATGATTCCACGTCAATTCAGCGAAAACAAATTGTTATACACTTCTAGTTACTTTTTTCAGTGATATTAACATTCATTCCCACAATTTACATCAATAAAAGATACCACTCATTCCCACAATTTACACCAATGAAATTAACATTTATTCCCGCAACTTACACTAATCAAAATTAACATTCATTCCCACAATTTGCGCATAATTGCACGTCAATTCAGCGAAAACAAATTGTTGTGCAATTTTAGTTACATTTTCAGTAATATTAACACTCATTGCCACAATTTACACTAATAGAAGATAACAGTCATTCTCATAATTTACAGCAATAAAAATTAACCTTTATTCCCGTAACTTACACCAATCAAAATTAGCTTTCCTTCCCACAATTTGCGCATGATTCCAGGTCAATTCAGCGAAAAGAAATTGTTATAAAATTTTAGCTACTTTTTTCATGTGATATTAACATTCATTCCCACAATTTACACTAATAAAAGATAACACTCATTCCCACAATTTACACCAATGAAAATTTACTTTTCTTCCCGCAACCTACACAAACCAAAATGAAGATTCATTCCCACAATTTGCGCATGATTCCACGTCAATTCAGCGAAAACAAATTTTATGCACTTTTAGTTACTCTTTTCAGTAATATTAACATTCATTCCCACAATTTACACTAATAAAAGATAACACTCATTCCCACAATTTACAGCAATGAAAATTAATTTTCATTCCCGCCACTTACACTGATCAAAATTAACACTCATTGCAACAATTTGCGCATGATTCCACGTCAATTCAGCTAAAACAAATTGTTATGCACTTTTAGTTACTTTTTTTCAGTAATATTAACATTCGATCCTACAATTTACACTAATAAAAGATAACAGTCATTCTCACAATTTACAGCAATAAAAATTAACTTTTATTCACGCAACTTACACCAATCAAAATTAGCTTTCCTTCCCACAATTTGCGCATGATTCCACGCCGATTCAGCGAAAAGAAATTGTTATACACTTTTAGTTACTTTTTTTCAGTAATATTAACATTCATTCCTACAATTTACACAAATAAAAGATAACACTCATTCCCACAATTTACACCAACAAAAATTTACTTTTCTTCCCGCAACCTACACAAATCAAAATGAAGATTCATTCCCACAATTTGCGCATGATTCCACGTCAATTCAACGAAAGCAAATTGTTATACACTTTTAGTTACTTTTTTCAGTAATATTAAAACTCATTGCCACAATTTACACTAATAAAAGATAACACTCATTCCCACATTTTACAGCAATGAAAATTAATTTTCATTCCCGCAACTTACACTGACCAAAATTAACATTCATTGCAACAATTTGCGCATGATTCCACGTCAATTCAGCGAAAACAAATTGTTATGCACTTTTAGTTACTCCTTTCAGTAATAATAACATTCATTCCCAGAATTTACACTAATAAAAGATAACATTCATTCCCACAATTTACAGCAATAAAAATTTAACATTTACTCCCGCCACTTACACTAATCAAAATTGACATTCATTCCCACAATTTGCGCATGATTCCGCGTCAATTCAGCGAAAGCAAATTGTTATACACTTTTAGTTAGTTTTTTTCAGTAATATTAACATTCGATCCTACAATTTACACTAATAAAAGATAACATTCATTCCCACAATTTATATCAATGAAAATTTACTTTTCTTCCCGCAACCTACACAAATCAAAATGAAGATTCATTCCCACAATTTGCGCATTATTCCACGTCAATTCAGCGAAAACACATTGTTATGCACTTTTAGTTACTCTTTTCAGTAATATTAACATTTATTCCCACAATTTACACTAATAAATAATAACTTCCATTCCCACAATTTACACCAATAAAAATTTAACATTTATGCCCGCAACTTATACTAATCAAAATTAGCTTTCCTTCCCACAATTTGCGCATGATTCCACGTCAATTCAGCGAAAACAAATTGTTATACACTTTTAGTTACTTTTTTCAGTGATATTAACATTCATTCCCACAATTTACATTAATAACAGATAACACTCATTCCCACAATTTACACCAATGAAATTAACATTTATTCCCGCAATTTACACTAATCAAAATTAACATTCATTCCCACAATTTGCGCATAATTGCACGTCAATTCAGCGAAAACAAATTGTTGTGCACTTTTAGTTACATTTTCAGTAATATTAACACTCACTGCCACAATTTACACTAATAGAAGATAACAGTCATTCTCATAATTTACAGCAATAAAAATTAACCTTTATTCCCGCAACTTACACCAATCAAAATTAGCTTTCCTTCCCACAATTTGCGCATGATTCCAGGTCAATTCAGCGAAAAGAAATTGTTATACACTTTTAGCTACTTTTTTCATGTGATATTAACACTCATTCCCACCATTTACACCAATGAAAATTTACTTTTCTTCCCGCAACCTACACAAACCAAAATGAAGATTCATTCCCACAATTTGCGCATGATTCCACGTCAATTCAGCGAAAACAAATTGTTATGCACTTTTAGTTACTCTTTTCAGTAATATTAACATTCATTCCCACAATTTACACTAATAAAAGATAACACTCATTCCCACAATTTACAGCAATGAAAATTAATTTTCATTCCCGCCACTTACACTGATCAAAATTAACACTCATTGCAACAATTTGCGCATGATTCCACGTCAATTCAGCTAAAACAAATTGTTATGCACTTTTAGTTACTTTTTTTCAGTAATATTAACATTCGATCCTACAATTTACACTAATAAAAGATAACAGTCATTCTCACAATTTACAGCAATAAAAATTAACTTTTATTCACGCAACTTACACCAATCAAAATTAGCTTTCCATCCCACAATTTGCGCATGATTCTACGTCGATTCAGCGAAAAGAAATTGTTATACACTTTTAGCTACTTTTTTCAGTAATATTAACATTCATTCCCACAATTTACACTAATAAAAGATAACACTCATTCTTCGATTTACAGCAATAAAAATTAACTTTTATTCCCGCAACTTACACTAATCAAAATTAACATTCATTCCCACAATTTGCGCATGATTCCACGTCAATTCAACTAAAACAGATTGTTATACACTTTTAGTTACTTTCTTCAGTAGTATTAACATTCATTCCCACAATTTACACTAATAAAAGATAACACTCATTCCCACAATTTACACCAATGAAATTAACATTTATTCCCGCAACTTACACTGATCAAAATTAACATTCATTCCCACAATTTGCGCATGATTCCACGTCAATTCAGCGAAAACAAATTGTTATGCACTTATAGTTACTCTTTTCAGTAATATTAACATACATTCCCACAATTTACACTAATAAAAGATAACACTCATTCCCACAATTTACACCAATGAAAATTTATTTTTCTTCCCGCAACCTACACAAATCAAAATGAAAATTCATTCCCACAATTTGCGCATGATTCCACGTCAATTCAGCGAAAACAAATTGTTATGCACATTTAGTTACTCTTTTCAGTAATAATAACATTCATTCCCACAATTTACACTAATAAAAGATAACACTCATTCCCACAATTTACAGCAATAAAAATTTAACATTTACTCCCGCAACTTACACTAATCAAAATTGACATTCATTCCCACAATTTGCGCATGATTCCGCATCAATTCAGCGAAAGCAAATTGGTATACACTTTTAGTTACTTTTTTCAGTAATATTAAAACTCATTGCCACAATTTACACTAATAAAAGATAACACTTATTCCCACAATTTACAGCAATGAAAATTAATTTTCATTCCCGCAACTTACACTAATCAAAATTAACATTCGTTCCCACACTTTGCGCATCATTCTACGTCAATTCAGCGAAAACGAATTGTTCTGCACTTTTAGTTACTTTTTTTCAGTAACATTAACATTCATTCCTACAATTTACACTAATAAAAGATAACACTCATTCCCACAATTTACACCAACAAAAGTTTACTTTTCTTTCCGCAACCTACACAAATCAAAATGAAGATTCATTCCCACAATTTGCGCATGATTCCACGTCAATTCAACGAAAGCAAATTGTTATACACTTTTAGTTACTTTTTTCAGTAATATTAAAACTCATTGCCACAACTTACACTAATAAAAGATAACACTTATTCCCACAATTTACAGCAGTGAAAATTAATTTTCATTCCCGCAACTTACACTGACCAAAATTAACATTCATTGCAACAATTTGCGCATGATTCCACGTCAATTCAGCGAAAACAAATTGTTCTGCACTTTTAGTTAATTTTTTTCAGTAATATTAACATTCATTCCTACAATTTACACTAATAAAAGATAACACTCATTCCCACAATTTACATCAACAAAAATTTACTTTTCTTCCCGCAAACTACACAAATCAAAATGAAGATTCATTCCCACAATTTGCGCATGATTCCACGTCAACTCAACGAAAGCAAATTGTTATACACTTTTAGTTACTTTTTTCAGTAATATTAAAACTCATTGCCACAATTTACACTAATAAAAGATAACACTTATTCTCACAATTTACAGCAATGAAAATTAATTTTCATTCCCGCAACTTGCACTGACCAAAATTAACATTCATTGCAACAATTTGCGCATGATTCCACGTCAATTCAGCGAAAACAAATTGTTATGCACTTTTAGTTACTCCTTTCAGTAATAATAACATTCATTCCCAGAATTTACACTAATAAAAGATAACACTCATTCCCACAATTTACAGCAATAAAAATTTAACATTTACTCCCCCACTTACACTAATCAAAATTGACATTCATTCCCACAATTTGCGCATGATTCCGCGTCAATTCAGCGAAAGCAAATTGTTATACACTTTTAGTTAGTTTTTTCAGTAATATTGAACATTCGATCCTACAATTTACACTAATAAAAGATAACACTCATTCCCACAATTTATATCAATGAAATTTACTTTTCTTCCCGCAACCTACACAAATCAAAATGAAGATTCATTCCCACAATTTGCGCATTATTCCACGTCAATTCAGCGAAAACACATTGTTATGCACTTTTAGTTACTCTTTTCAGTAATATTAACAGTCATTCCCACATATTACACTAATAAAAGATAACTTCCATTCCCACAATTTACACCAATAAAAATTTAACATTTATGCCCGCAACTTATACTAATCAAAATTAGCTTTCCTTCCCACAATTTGCGCATGATTCCACGTTAATTCAGCGAAAACAATTGTTATACACTTTTAGTTACTTTTTTCAGTGAGATTAACATTCATTCCCACAATTTACATTAATAATAGATAACACTCATTCCCACAATTTACACCAGTGAAATTAACATTTATTCCCGCAACTTACACTAATCAAAATTAACATTCATTCCCACAATTTGCGCATAATTGCACGTCAATTCAGCGAAAACAAATTGTTGTGCACTTTTAGTTACATTTTCAGTAATATTAACACTCATTGCCACAATTTACACTAATAGAAGATAACAGTCATTCTCATAATTTACAGCAATAAAAATTAACCTTTATTCCCGCAACTTACACCAATCAAAATTAGCTTTCCTTCCCACAATTTGCGCATGATTCCAGGTCAATTCAGCGAAAAGAAATTGTTATACACTTTTAGCTACTTTTTTCATGTGATATTAACATTCATTCCCACAATTTACACTAATAAAAGATAACACTCATTCCCACAATTTAGACCAATGAAAATTTACTTTCTTCCCGCAACCTACACAAATCAAAATGAAGATTCATTCCCACAATTTGCGCATGAATCTACGTCAATTCAGCGAAAACAAATTGTTATGCACTTTTAGTTACTCTTTTCAGTAATATTAACATTCATTCCCACAATTTACACTAATAAAAGATAACACTCATTCCCACAATTTACACCAATGAAAATTTACTTTTCTTCCCGCAACCTACACAAATCAAATTGAAGATTCATTCCCACAATTTGCGCATGGTTCCACCTCAATTCAGCTAAAACAGATTGTTATACACTTTTAGATACTTTTTTCAGTAATATTAACATTCATTCCCACAATTTACACTAATAAAAGATAACACTCATTCCCACAGTTTTCACCAATGAAAATTAATTTTTATTCCCGCAACTTACACTGATCAAAATTAACATTCATTCCCACAATTTGCGCATGATTCCACGTCAATTCAGCGAAAACAAATTGTTATGCACTTATAGTTACTCTTTTCAGTAATATCAACATTCATTCCCACAATTTACACTAATAAAAGATAACACTCATTCCCACAATTTACAGCAATAAAAATTTAACATTAACTCCCGCAACTTACACTAATCAAAATTGACATTCATTCCCTCAATTTGCGCATGATTCCGCGTCAATTCAGCGAAAGCAAATTGTTATACACTTTTAGTTACTTTTTTTCAGTAATATTAACATTCATTCCCACTATTTACACTAATAAAAGATAACACTCATTCCCGCAATTTTCACCAATGAAAATTACCTTTTATTTCCGCAACTTATAATAATCAAAATTGATATTCATTCCCACAATTTGCGCAAGATTCCGCGTCAATTCATGGAAAGCAAATTGTTATACACTTTTAGTTACTTTTTTCAGTAATATTAAAACTCATTGCCACAATTTACACTAATAAAAGATAACTCTCAGCCCCACAATTTACAGCAATGAAAATTAACTTTCATTCCCGCAACTTACACTGACCAAAATTAACATTCATTGCAACAATTTGCGCATGATTTCACGTCAATTCAGCGAAAACAAATTGTTATGCACTTTTAGTTACTCTTTTCAGTAATAATAACATTCATTCCCACAATTTACACTAATAAAAGATAACACTCATTCCCACAATTTACACCAATAAAAATTTAACATTTACTCCCGCAACTTACACTAATCAAAATTGACATTCATTCCCACAATTTGCGCATGATTCCGCGTCAATTCAGCGAAAGCAAATTGTTATACACTTTTAGTTACTTTTTTTCAGTAATATTAACATTCATTCCCACAATTTACACTAATAAAAGATAACACTCATTCCCGCAATTTACACCAATGAAAATTACCTTTTATTTCCCGCAACTTATAATAATCAAAATTGATATTCATTCCCACAATTTGCGCATGATTCCGCGTCAATTCATGGAAAGCAAATTGTTATACACTTTTAGTTACTTTTTTCAGTAATATTAAAACTCATTGCCACAATTTACACTAATAAAAGATAACACTCAGCCCACAATTTACAGCAATGAAAATTAACTTTCATTCCCGCAACTTACACTGACCAAAATTAACATTCATTGCAACAATTTGCGCATGATTTCACGTCAATTCAGCGAAAACAAATTGTTATGCACTTTTAGTTACTCTTTTCAGTAATAATAACATTCATTCCCACAATTTACACTAATAAAAGATAACACTCATTCCCACAATTTACACCAATAAAAATTTAACATTTACTCCCGCAACTTACACTAATCAAAATTGACATTCATTCCCACAATTTGCGCATGATTCCGCGTCAATTCAGCGAAAGCAAATTGTTATACACTTTTAGTTTCTTTTTTCAGTAATATTAACATTCATTCCCACAATTTACACTAATAAAAGATAACACTCATTCCCGCAATTTACACCAATCAAAATTACTTTTATTTCCGCAACTTATACTATCAAAATTGACATTCATTCCCACAATTTGCGCATGATTCCGCGTCAATTCAGCGGAAGCAAATTGTGATGCACTTTTAGTTACTTTTTTCAGTAATATTAAAACTCATTCCACAATTTACACTAATAAAAGATAACACTCATTCCCACAATTTACAGCAATGAAAATTAATTTCATTCCGCAACTTACACTGATCAAAATTAACATTCATTGCCACAATTTGCGCATGATTCCACGTCAATTCAGCGAAAACAAATTGTTATGCACTTTTAGTTACTTTTTTCAGTAATAATTAACATTCATTTCACAATTTACACTAATAAAAGATAACACTCATTCCCACAATTTACACCAATGAAAATTAACATTTATTCCCGCAACTTATATAATCAAAATTGACATTCATTCCCACAATTTGCGCATGATTCCACGTCAATTCAGCGAAAACAAATTGTTATACACTTTAGTTACTTTTTTCAGTAATATTAACATCATTCCACAATTTACACTAATAAAAGATAACACTCATTCCACAATTTACAGCAATAAAATTAACTTTTATTCACGCAACTTACACTAATCAAAATTAGCTTTCTTCCCACAATTTGCGCATGATTCCACGTCAATTCAGCGAAAAGAATTGTTATCACTTTTAGTACTTTTTTCAGTAATATTAACATTCATTCCACAATTTACACTAATAAAAGATAACACTCATTCCCACAATTTACACCAATAAAAATTAACATTCATTCCCGCAACTTAACTATCAAATTGACATTCATTCCCACAATTTGCGCATGATTCCGCGTCA
The DNA here is from genome assembly GCA_013076295.1 of Sanderia malayensis. NCBI lineage: Eukaryota > Metazoa > Cnidaria > Scyphozoa > Semaeostomeae > Pelagiidae > Sanderia > Sanderia malayensis. The sequence goes on along the minus strand of RQOL01000524.1, from coordinate 435,711 downwards.
ATTCACGAAAACAATTGTTATACACTTTTAGTTACTTTTTCAGTAATATTAACATTCATTCCCACAATTTACACTAATAAAAGATAACACTCATTCCCACAATTTACACCAATAAAAATTAACATTTATTCCGCACTTATAATATGAAATTGACATTCATTCCCACAATTTGCGCATGATTCCGCGTCAATTCAGCGAAAGCAAATTGTTATACACTTTTAGTTACTTTTTTCAGTAATATTAACATTCATTCCACAATTTACACTAATAAAAGATAACACTCATTCCCACAATTTACACCAATGAAAATTTACTTTTCTTCCCGCAACCTACACAATCAAAATTGAAGATTCATTCCCACAATTTGCGCATGATTCCACGTCAATTCAGCGAAAACAAATTGTTATGCACATTTAGTTACTCTTTTCAGTAATAATAACATTCATTCCCACAATTTACACTAATAAAAGATAACACTCATTCCCACAATTTACACCAATGAAAATTAACATTTATTCCCGCAACTTTACTAATCAAAATTGACATTCATTCCCACAATTTGCGCATGATTCCACGTCAATTCAGCGAAAACAAATTGTTATACACTTTTAGTTACTTTTTTCAGTAATATTAACATTCGATCCTACAATTTACACTAATAAAAGATAACATCATTCCACAATTTACAGCAATAAAATTAACTTTTATTCCGCAACTTACACAATCAAAATTAGATTTCATTCCCACAATTTGCGCATGATTCCACGTCAATTCAGAGAAAGAAATTGTTATACACTTTTAGTTACTTTTTTCAGTAATATTAACATTCATTCCCACAATTTACACTAATAAAAGATAACACTCATTCCCATTTACAGCCAATAAAATTAACTTTTATTCCCGCAGCTTACACTAATCAAAATTAACATTCATTCCCACAATTTGCGCATGATTCCACGTCAATTCAACTAAAACAGATTGTTATACACTTTTAGTTACTTTTTTCAGTAATATTAACATTCATTCCCACAATTTACACTAATAAAAGATAACACTCATTCCCACAATTTACACCAATGAATTAACATTTATTCCCGCAACTTACACTGATCAAAATTAACATTCATTCCCACAATTTGCGCATGATTCCACGTCAATTCAGCGAAACAAATTGTTATACACTTTTAGTTACTTTTTTTCAGTAATATTAACATTCATCCACAATTTACACTAATAAAAGATAACACTCATTCCCCAATTTACACCAATGAAAATTACTTTTCTTCCGCAACTTACACAAATCAAAATGAAGATTCATTCCCACAATTTGCGCATGATTCCACGTCAATTCAGCGAAAACACATTGTTATGCACTTTTAGTTACTCTTTTCCAGTAATATTAACATTCATTCCCACAATTTACACTAATAAAAGATAACTCTCATTCCCACAATTTACACCAATAAAATTTAACATTTATTCCCGCAACTTACACTAATCAAAATTACATTCATTCCCACAATTTGCGCATGATTCCACGTCAATTCAGCGAAAAGCAAATTGTTATACACTTTTAGTTACTTTTTTCAGTAATATTAACATTCATTCCACAATTTACACTAATAAAAGATAACACTCATTCCCCAATTTACACCAATGAAAATTTACTTTTCTTCCCGCAACCTACACAATCAAAATGAACATTCATTCCCACAATTTGCGCATGATTCCACGTCAATTCAGCGAAAACAAATTGTTATACACTTTTAGTTACTTTTTTCAGTAATATTAACATTCATTCCACAATTTACACTAATAAAAGATAACACTCATTCCCACAATTTACCACAATAAAATTTACTTTTCATTCCCGCAACCTACACAAATCAAAATTAAGATTCATTCCCACAATTTGCGCATGATTCCACGTCAATTCAGCGAAAACAAATTGTTATGCACTTTTAGTTACTCTTTTCAGTAATATTAACATTCATTCCACAATTTACACTAATAAAAGATAACACTCATTCCCACAATTTACACCAATAAAAATTTACATTTACTTCCCGCAACTTACACTAATCAAAATTGACATTCATTCCCACAATTTGCGCATGATTCCGCGTCAATTCAGCGAAAGCAAATTGTTATACACTTTTAGTTACTTTTTTTCAGTAATATTAACATTCATTCCCACAATTTACACTAATAAAAGATAACACTCATTCCCACAATTTACTTTACACCAATAAAAATTAACATTTATTCCCGCAACTTACACTAATCAAAATTACATTCATTCCCACAATTTGCCCATGATTCCACGTCAATTCAGCGAAAGCAAATTGTTATACACTTTTAGTTACTTTTTTTCAGTAATATTAACATTCATCCACAATTTACACTAATAAAGATAACACTCATTCCCACAATTTACACCAATGAAAATTTATTTTCATTCCCGCAACTACACAATCAAAATTAACATTCATTCCACAATTTGCGCATGATTCCACGTCAATTCAGCGAAAACAAATTGTTATGCACTTTTAGTTACTTTTTCAGTAATATTAACATTCATTCCACAATTTACACTAATAAAAGATAACACTCATTCCCACAATTTACACCAATAAAATTAACATTTATTCCCGCAACTTAACTAATCAAAATTGACATTCATTCCCACAATTTGCGCATGATTCCACGTCAATTCAGCGAAAGCAAATTGTTACACACTTTTAGTTACTTTTTTCAGTAATATTAACATTCATTCCCACAATTTACACTAATAAAAGATAACACTCATTCCCACAATTTACAGCAATGAAAATTAAATTTTATTCCCGCAACTTACACTAATCAAAATTACATTCATTCCACAATTTGCGCATGATTCCACGTCAATTCAGCGAAAACAAATTGTTATACACTTTTAGTTACTTTTTTCAGTAATATTAAATTCATTCCACAATTTACACTAATAAAAGATAACACTCATTCCCACAATTTACAGCAATGAAAATTAATTTTCATTCCCGCAACTTACACTAATCAAAATTAACATTCATTCCCAAAAATTTGCGCATGATTCCACGTCAATTCAGCGAAAACAAATTGTTATGCACTTTTAGTTACTTTTTTCAGTAATATTAACATTCATTCCACAATTTACACTAATAAAAGATAACACTCATTCCCACAATTTACACCAATGAAAATTAACTTTTCATTCCCGCAACTTACACTAATCAAAATTAACATTCATTCCACAATTTGCGCATGATTCCACGTCAATTCAGCGAAAACAATTGTTATGCACTTTTAGTTACTCTTTTCAGTAATATTAACATTCATTCCACAATTTACACTAATAAAAGATAACACTCATTCCACAATTTACACCAATGAAAATTAACATTTATTCCCGCAACTTATACTAATCAAAATTGACATTCATTCCCACAATTTGCGCATGATTCCACGTCAATTCAGCGAAAGCAAATTGTTATACACATTTTAGTTACTTTTTTCAGTAATATTAACATTCATTCCACAATTTACACTAATAAAAGATAACACTCATTCCCACAATTTACAGCAATAAAATTAACTTTTATTCCGCAACTTACACTAATCAAAATTAGACATTCATTCCCACAATTTGCGCATGATTCCACGTCAATTCAGCGAAAGCAAATTGTTATACACTTTTAGTTACTTTTTTCAGTAATATTAACATTCATTCCACAATTTACACTAATAAAAGATAACACTCATTCCCACAATTTACACCAATAAAATTAACTTTTATTCCCGCACTTACACTAATCAAAATTGACATTCATTCCCACAATTTGCGCATGATTCCACGTCAATTCAGCGAAACAATTGTTATACACTTTTAGTTACTTTTTTCAGTAATATTAACATTCATTCCCACAATTTACACTAATAAAAGATAACACTCATTCCCACAATTTACACCAATAAAATTAACTTTTATTCCCGCAACTTACACTAATCAAAATTACATTCATTCCCACAATTTGCGCATGATTCCACGTCAATTCAGCGAAAGCAAATTGTTATACACTTTTAGTTACTTTTTTTCAGTAATATTAACATTCATTCCCACAATTTACACTAATAAAAGATAACACTCATTCCACAATTTACAGCAATGAAAATTAATTTTATTCCCGCAACTTACACTAATCAAAATTAACATTCATTCCACAATTTGCGCATGATTCCACGTCAATTCAACGAAACAATTGTTATGCACTTTTAGTTACTTTTTCAGTAATATTAACATTCATTCCACAATTTACACTAATAAAAGATAACACTCATTCCCACAATTTACACCAATGAAAATTAACATTTATTCCCGCAACTTATACTAATCAAAATTGACATTCATTCCCACAATTTGCGCATGATTCCGCGTCAATTCAGCGAAAGCAAATTGTTATACACTTTTAGTTACTTTTTTCAGTAATATTAAAACTCATTCCACAATTTACACTAATAAAAGATAACACTCATTCCCACAATTTACAGCAATGAAAATTAACATTTATTCCCGCAACTTACACTATCAAAATTACATTCATTCCACAATTTGCGCATGATTCCACGTCAATTCAGCGAAACAAATTGTTATACACTTTTAGTTACTTTTTTTCAGTAATATTAACATTCATCCTTACAATTTACACTAATAAAAGATAACACTCATTCCCACAATTTACACCAATGAAAATTTACTTTTCTTCCCGCAACCTACACAAATCAAAATGAAGATTCATTCCCACAATTTGCGCATGATTCCACGTCAATTCAGCGAAAACAAATTGTTATGCACTTTTAGTTACTTTTTTCAGTAATATTAACATTCATTCCACAATTTACACTAATAAAAGATAACACTCATTCCCACAATTTACAGCAATAAAATTAACATTTATTCCCGCAACTTAACTAATCAAAATTGACATTCATTCCACAATTTGCGCATGATTCCGCGTCAATTCAGCGAAAGCAAATTGTTATACACTTTTAGTTACTTTTTTTCAGTAATATTAAAATTCATTCCACAATTTACACTAATAAAAGATAACACTCATTCCCACAATTTACAGCAATGAAAATTAAATTTATTCCCGCAACTTACACTAATCAAAATTAACATTCATTCCCACAATTTGCGCATGATTCCACGTCAATTCAGCGAAAACAAATTGTTTCACTTTTAGTTACTTTTTTCAGTAATATTAACATTCATCCTACAATTTACACTAATAAAAGATAACACTCATTCCCACAATTTACACAATGAAAATTAACTTTTCTTCCCGCAACTTACACTAATCAAAATGAACATTCATTCCACAATTTGCGCATGATTCCACGTCAATTCAGCGAAAACAAATTGTTATGCACTTTTAGTTACTTTTTTCAGTAATATTAACATCATTCCACAATTTACACTAATAAAAGATAACACTCATTCCCACAATTTACAGCAATGAAAATTAATTTATTCCCGCAACTTAACTATCAAATTACATTCATTCCACAATTTGCGCATGATTCCCGTCAATTCAGCGAAACAAATTGTTATCACTTTTAGTTACTTTTTCAGTAATATTAACATTCATTCCACAATTTACACTAATAAAAGATAACACTCATTCCCACAATTTACACCAATGAAAATTAACATTTATTCCCGCAACTTCACTAATCAAAATTGACATTCATTCCCACAATTTGCGCATGATTCCACGTCAATTCAGCGAAAACAAATTGTTATACACTTTTAGTTACTTTTTTCAGTAATATTAACATTCATTCCACAATTTACACTAATAAAAGATAACATCATTCCCACAATTTACAGCAATGAAAATTAACTTTTATTCCCGCAACTTACACTAATCAAAATTACATTCATTCCCACAATTTGCGCATGATTCCACGTCAATTCAGCGAAAAAAATTGTTATGCACTTTTAGTTACTTTTTTCAGTAATAATAACATTCATTCCCACAATTTACACTAATAAAAGATAACATCATTCCCACAATTTACACGCAATAAAATTTACTTTATTCCCGCAACTTACACTAATCAAAATTGACATTCATTCCCACAATTTGCGCATGATTCCACGTCAATTCAGCGAAAAAATTGTTATACACTTTTAGTTACTTTTTTCAGTAATATTAACATTCATTCCCACAATTTACACTAATAAAAGATAACACTCATTCCCACAATTTACACCAATGAAAATTACATTTATTCCCGCAACTTACACTAATCAAAATTAACATTCATTCCCACAATTTGCGCATGATTCCACGTCAATTCAGCGAAAACAAATTGTTATACACTTTTAGTTACTTTTTTCAGTAATATTAACATTCATTCCACAATTTACACTAATAAAAGATAACACTCATTCCCACAATTTACAGCAATAAAAATTACTTTTATTCCCGCAACTTACACTAATCAAAATTACATTCATTCCCACAATTTGCGCATGATTCCACGTCAATTCAGCGAAACAAATTGTTATACACTTTTAGTTACTTTTTTCAGTAATATTAACATTCATTCCACAATTTACACTAATAAAAGATAACACTCATTCCCACAATTTACACAATGAAATTAACATTTATTCCCGCAACTTATACTGATCAAAATTAACATTCATTCCCACAATTTGCGCATGATTCCGCGTCAATTCAGCGAAAAGCAAATTGTTATGCACTTTTAGTTACTTTTTTCAGTAATATTAAAACTCATTCCACAATTTACACTAATAAAAGATAACACTCATTCCCACAATTTACAGCAATGAAAATTAACATTTATTCCCGCAACTTATACTAATCAAATTGACATTCATTCCCACAATTTGCGCATGATTCCGCGTCAATTCAGCGAAAGCAAATTGTTTACACTTTTAGTTTACTTTTTTCAGTAATATTAACATTCGATCCTACAATTTACACTAATAAAAGATAACACTCATTCCAACAATTTACACCAATGAAAATTTACTTTTCTTCCCGCAACTACACAAATCAAAATGAAGATTCATTCCCACAATTTGCGCATGATTCCACGTCAATTCAGCGAAAACAAATTGTTATGCACTTTTAGTTACTTTTTTCAGTAATATTAACATTCATTCCCACAATTTACACTAATAAAAGATAACACTCATTCCCACAATTTACACCAATAAAATTTACATTTATTCCCGCAACTTACACTAATCAAAATTAGCTTTCCTTCCCACAATTTGCGCATGATTCCACGTCAATTCAGCGAAAGCAAATTGTTATACACTTTTAGTTACTTTTTCAGTAATTAACTATCCACTTTACATAATAAAAGATCTCATTCCCAATTTACACAATAAAATTACATATTAACCATTCAAATTACATTCCCACAATTTGCGCATGATTCCGCGTCAATTCAGCGAAAGCAAATTGTTATACACTTTTAGTTACTTTTTTCAGTAATATTAACATTCATTCCACAATTTACACTAATAAAAGATAACACTCATTCCCACAATTTACACCAATAAAATTAACATTTATTCCCGCAACTTAACTAATCAAAATTAGCTTTCTTCCACAATTTGCGCATGATTCCACGTCAATTCAGCGAAAAGAAATTGTTATACACTTTTAGTTACTTTTTTCAGTAATATTAACATTCATTCCTACAATTTACACTAATAAAAGATAACACTCATTCCCACAATTTACACCAATGAAAATTAATTTTCATTCCCGCAACTTACACTAATCAAAATTAGCATTCATTCCCACAATTTGCGCATGATTCCACGTCAATTCAGCGAAAACAAATTGTTATGCACTTTTAGTTACTTTTTTCAGTAATATTAACATTCATTCCACAATTTACACTAATAAAAGATAACACTCATTCCCACAATTTACACCAATGAAAATTAACTTTTTTCCCGCAACTTATACTAATCAAAATTGACATTCATTCCCACAATTTGCGCATGATTCCGCGTCAATTCAGCGAAAGCAATTGTTATACACTTTTAGTTACTTTTTTCAGTAATATTAACATTCATTCCACAATTTACACTAATAAAAGATAACACTCATTCCCACAATTTACACCAATGAAAATTAACTTTTATTCCCGCAACTTACACAATCAAAATTAACATTCATTCCCACAATTTGCGCATGATTCCACGTCAATTCAGCGAAAACAAATTGTTATGCACTTATAGTTACTTTTTTCAGTAATATAACATTCATTCCCACAATTTACACTAATAAAAGATAACACTCATTCCCACAATTTACACCAATGAAAATTTACTTTTCTTCCCGCAACCTACACAAATCAAAATGAAGATTCATTCCCACAATTTGCGCATGATTCCACGTCAATTCAGCGAAAACAAATTGTTATGCACTTTAGTTACTCTTTTCAGTAATATTAACATTCATTCCCACAATTTACACTAATAAAAGATAACACTCATTCCCACAATTTACAGCAATAAAAATTAACATTTACTCCCGCAACTTACACTAATCAAAATTGACATTCATTCCCACAATTTGCGCATGATTCCGCGTCAATTCAGCGAAAGCAAATTGTTATACACTTTTAGTTACTTTTTTCAGTAATATTAACATTCATTATCCACAATTTACACTAATAAAAGATAACACTCATTCCCACAATTTACACCAATGAAAATTAACATTTATTCCCGCAACTTACACTAATCAAAATTACATTCATTCCACAATTTGCGCATGATTCCACGTCAATTCAGCGAAACAAATTGTTATACACTTTTAGTTACTTTTTTCAGTAATATTAAAACTCATTACCACAATTTACACTAATAAAAGATAACACTCATTCCCACAATTTACACCAATGAAAATTAACATTTATTCCCGCAACTTATACTAATCAAAATTGACATTCATTCCCACAATTTGCGCATGATTCCGCGTCAATTCAGCGAAAGCAAATTGTTATACACTTTTAGTTACTTTTTTCAGTAATATTAACATTCATCCACAATTTACACTAATAAAAGATAACACTCATTCCCACAATTTACACCAATGAAAATTTACTTTCTTCCCGCAACCTACACAAATCAAAATGAAGATTCATTCCCACAATTTGCGCATGATTCCACGTCAATTCAGCGAAACAAATTGTTATGCACTTATAGTTACTTTTTCAGTAATATTAACATTCATTCCCACAATTTACACTAATAAAAGATAACACTCATTCCCACAATTTACACCAATGAAAATTTACTTTTCTTCCCGCAACCTACACAAATCAAAATGAAGATTCATTCCCCCAATTTGCGCATGATTCCACGTCAATTCAGCGAAAACAAATTGTTATGCACTTTTAGTTACTCTTTTCAGTAATAATAACATTCATTCCCACAATTTACACTAATAAAAGATAACACTCATTCCCGCAATTTACACCAATGAAAATTACCTTTTATTTCCGCAACTTATACTAATCAAAATTGATATTCATTCCCACAATTTGCGCATGGTTCCGCGTCATTTCAGGAAAGCAAATTGTTATACACTTTTAGTTACTTTTTTCAGTAATATTAAAACTCATTGCCACAATTTACACTAATAAAAGATAACACTCATTCCCACAATTTACAGCAATGAAAATTAACATTTATTCCCGCAACTTATACTAGTCAAAATTGACATTCATTCCCACAATTTGCGCATGATTCCGCGTCAATTCAGCGAAAGCAAATTGTTATACACTTTTAGTTACTTTTTTCAGTAATATTAAAACTCATTACCACAAATTACACTAATAAAAGATAACACTCATTCCCACAATTTACAGCAATGAAAATTAACATTTATTCCCGCAACTTATACTATTCAAAATTGACATTCATTCCCACAATTTGCGCATGATTCCGCGTAAATTCAGCGAAAGCAAATTGTTATACACTTTTAGTTACTTTTTTCAGTAATATTATCATTCGATCCTACAATTTACACTAATAAAAGATAACACTCATTCCCACAATTTACACCAATGAAAATTTACTTTTCTTCCCGCAACCTACACAAATCAAAATGAAGATTCATTCCCACAATTTGCGCATGATTCCACGTCAATTCAGCGAAAACAAATTGTTATGCACTTATAGTTACTCTTTTCAGTAATATTAACATTCATTCCCACAATTTACACTAATAAAAGATAACACTCATTCCCACAATTTACACCTATGAAAATTTACTTTTCTTCCCGCAACCTACACAAATCAAAATGAAGATTCATTCCCACAATATGCGCATGATTCCACGTCAATTCAGCGAAAACAAATTGTTATGCACTTTTAGTTACTCTTTCCAGTAATAATAACATTCATTCCCACAATTTACACTAATAAAAGATAACACTCATTCCCGCAATTTACACCAATGAAAATTACCTTTTATTTCCGCAACTTATACTAATCAAAATTGATATTCATTCCCACAATTTGCGCATGGTTCCGCGTCATTTCAGGAAAAGCAAATTGTTATACACTTTTAGTTACTTTTTTCAGTAATATTAAAACTCATTGCCACAATTTACACTAATAAAAGATAACACTCATTCCCACAATTTACAGCAATGAAAATTAACATTTATTCGCGCAACTTATACTAGTCAAAATTGACATTCATTCCCACAATTTGCGCATGATTCCGCGTCAATTCAGCGAAAGCAAATTGTTATACACTTTTAGTTACTTTTTTCAGCAATATTAACATTCATTCCAACAACTTACACTAATAAAGGATAACACTCATTCCCACAATTTACACCAATAAAAATTAACATTTATTCCCACAACTTACACTAATCAAAATTACTTCCTTCCCACAATTTGCCCATGATTCCACGTCAATTCAGAGAAAGAAATTGTTATACACTTTAGTTACTTTTTTCAGTAATATTAAAACTCATTACCACAAATTACACTAATAAAAGATAACACTCATTCCCACAATTTACACCAATAAAAATTTAACATTTATTCCCACAACTTACACTAATCAAAATTAGCTTTCCTTCCCACAATTTGCCCATGATTCCACGTCAATTCAGAGAAAAGAAATTGTTATACACTTTTAGTTACTTTTTTCAGTAATATTAACATTCGATCCTACAATTTACACTAATAAAAGATAACACTCATTCCCACAATTTACACCAACAAAATTTACTTTTCTTCCCGCAACCTACCAAATCAAAATGAAGATTCATTCCCACAATTTGCGCATGATTCCACGTCAATTCAGCGAAAACAAATTGTTATGCACTTATGGTTACTCTTTTCAGTAATATTAACATTTATTCCCACAATTTACACTAATAAAAGATAACACTCATTCCCACAATTTACACTAATAAAAGATAACTCTCATTCCCACAATTTACACCAATAAAAATTTAACATTTATTCCCGCAACTTACACTAATCAAAATTAGCTTTCCTTCCCACAATTTGCGCATGATTCCACGTCAATTCAGCGAAAACAAATTATTATACACTTTTAGTTACTTTTTTCAGTAATATTAAAACTCATTACCACAAATTACACTAATAAAAGATAACACTCATTCCCACAATTTACAGCAATGAAAATTAATTTTCATTCCCGCAACTTACACTGATCAAAATTAACATTCATTGCAACAATTTGCGCATGATTCCACGTCAATTCAGTGAAAACAAATTGTGATGCACTTTTAGTTACTTTTTTCTGTAATATTAAAACTCATTGCCACAATTTACACTAATAAAAGATAACACTCATGCCCACAATTTACAGCAATGAAAATTAATTTTCATTCCCGCAACTTACACTGATCAAAATTAACATTCATTGCAACAATTTGCGCATGATTCCACGTCAATTCAGTGAAAACAAATTGTTATGCACTTTTAGTTACTCTTTTCAGTAATAATAACATTCATTTTCACAATTTGCACTAATAAAAGATAACACTCATTCCCACAATTTACACCAATGAAAATTAACATTTATTCCCGCAACTTTTATTTATCAAAATTGACATTCATTCCCACAATTTGCGCATGATTCCACGTCAATTCAGCGAAAACAAATTGTTATACACTTTTAGTTACTTTTTTTCAGTAATATTAACATTCGATCCTACAATTTACACTAATAAAAGATAACAGTCATTCTCACAATTTACAGCAATAAAAATTAACTTTTATTCACGCAACTTACACAATCAAAATTAGCTTTCCTTCCCATAATTTGCGCATGATTCCACGTCAATTCAGAGAAAGGAAATTGTTATACACTTTAAGCTACTTTTTTCAGTAATATTAACATTCATTCCCACAATTTACACAAATAAAAGATAACACCCATTCTGCCATTTACAGCAATAAAAATTAACTTTTATTCCCGAAAGCTTACACTAATCAAAATTAACATTCATTCCCACAATTTGCGCATGATTCCACGTCAATTCAACTAAAACAGATTGTTATACACTTTTAGTTACTTTTTTCAGTAATATTAACATTCATTCCCACAATTTACACTAATAAAAGATAACACTCATTCCCACAATTTACACCAATGATATTAACATTTATTCCCGCAACTTACACTGATCAAAATTAACATTCATTCCCACAATTTGCGCATGATTCCACGTCAATTCAGCAAAAGCAAATTGTTATACACTTTTAGTTACTTTTTTCAGTAATATTAACATTCATTCCCACAATTTACACTAATAAAAGATAACACTCAATCCCACAATTTACACCAATGAAAATTAACATTTATTCCCGCAACTTATACTGATCAAAATTAACATTCATTCCCACAATTTGCGCATGGTTCCGCGTCAATTCAGGAAAAGCAAATTGTTATACACTTTTAGTTACTTTTTTCAGTAATATTAAAACTCATTACCACAATTTACACTAATAAAAGATAATACTCATTCCCACAATTTACAGCAATGAAAATTAACATTTATTCCCGCAACTTATACTATTCAAAATTGACATTCATTCCCACAATTTGCGCATGATTCCGCGTCAATTCAGCGAAAGCAAATTGTTATACACTTTTAGTTACTTTTTTCAGTAATATTAACATTCGATCCTACAATTTACACTAATAAAAGATAACACTCATTCCCACAATTTATACCAATGAAAATTTACTTTTCTTCCCGCAACCTACACAAATCAAAATGAAGATTCATTCCCACAATTTGCGCATGATTCCACGTCAATTCAGCGAAAACAAATTGTTATGCACTTTTAGTTACATTTTTCAGTAATATTAACACTCATTGCCACAATTTACCCTAATAAAAGGTAACACTCATTCCCACAATTTACACCAATAAAAATTTAACATTTATTCCCGCAACTTACACTAATCAAAATTAGCTTTCCTTCCCACAATTTGCCCATGATTCCACGTCAATTCAGGGAAAAGAAATTGTTATACACTTTTAGTTACCTTTCTTCAGTAATATTAACTTTTGATCCTACAATTTACACTAATAAAAGATAATACCCATTCACTCATTCCACAATTTGCGCATTATTCCGCGTCAATTCAGCGAAAGCAAATTGTTATACACTTTTAGTTACTTTTTTCAGTAATATTAACATTCATTCCAACAACTTACACTAATAAAAGATAACTCTCATTCCCACAATTTACACCAATAAAAATTTAACATTTATTCCCGCAACTTACACTAATCAAAATTAGCTTTCCTTCCCACAATTTGCCCATGATTCCACGTCAATTCAGCGAAAAGAAATTGTTATACACTTTTACTTACTTTTTTTCAGTAATATTAACATTCGATCCTACAATTTACACTAATAAAAGATAACACTCATTCCCTCAATTTACACCAATGAAAATTTACTTTTCTTCCCGCAACCTACACAAATCAAAATGAAGATTCATTCCCACAATTTGCGCATGATTCCACGTCAATTCAGCGAAAACACATTGTTATGCACTTTTAGTTACTCTTTTCAGTAATATTAACATTCATTCCCACAATTTACACTAATAAAAGATAACACTCGTTCCACAATTTCCACCTATAAAAATTTACTTTTATTCCCGCAACCTACACAAATCAAAATTAAGATTCTTTTCCCACAATTTGCGCATGATTCCACGTCAATTCAGTGAAAACAAATTGTTATGCACTTATGGTTACTCTTTTCAGTAATAATAACATTCATTCCCACAATTTACACTAATAAAAGATAACACTCATTCCCACAATTTACAGGAATAAAAATTTAACATTTACTCCCGCAACTTACACTAATCAAAATTGACATTCATTCCCACAATTTGCGCATGATTCCGCGTCAATTCAGCGAAAGCAAACTGTTATACACTTTTAATTACTTTTTCAGAAATATAAACATTCATTCCAACAATTTACACTAATAAAAGATAACACTCATTCCCACAATTAACACTAATAAAAGATAACTCTCATTCCCACAATTTACACCAATAAAAATTTAACATTTATTCCCGCAACTTACACTAACCAAAATTAGCTTTCCTTCCCACAATTTGCCCATGATTCCACGTCAATTCAGCGAAAAGAAATTGTTATACACTTTTACTTACTTTTTTTTCAGTAATATTAACATTCGATCCTACAAATTACACTAATAAAAGATAACACTCATTCCCACAATTTACACCAATGAAAATTTACTTTTCTTCCCGCAACCTACACAAATCAAAATGAAGATTCATTCCCACAATTTGCGCATGATTCCACGTCAATTCAGCGAAAACACATTGTTATGCACTTTTAGTTACTCTTTTCAGTAATATTAACATTCATTCCCACAATTTACACTAATAAAAGATAACACTCATTCCCACAATTTCAGCAATAAAAATTGAACATTTACTCCCGCAACTTACACTAATCAAAATTGACATTCATTCCCACAATTTGCGCATGATTCCGCGTCAATTCAGCGAAAGCAAATTGTTATACACTTTTAGTTACTTTTTCAGTAATATTAACATTCATTCCAACAATTTACACTAATAAAAGATAACACTCATTCCCACAATTTACACTAATAAAAGATAACTCTCATTCCCACAATTTACACCAATAAAAATTTAGCATTTATTCCCGCAACTTACACTAATCAAAATTAGCTTTCCTTCCCACAATTTGCGCATGATTCCACGTCAATTCAGCGAAAACAAATTGTTATACACTTTTAGTTACTTTTTTCAGTAATATTAAAACTCATTACCACAAATTACACTAATAAAAGATAACACTCATTCCCACAATTTACACCAATGAAAATTTACTTTTCTTCCCGCAACCTACACAAATCAAAATGAAGATTCATTCCCACAATTTGCGCATGATTCCACGTCAATTCAGCGAAAACAAATTGTTATGCACTTATAGTTACTCTTTTCAGTAATATTAACATTCAATCCCACAATTTACACTAATAAAAGATAACACTCATTCCCACAATTTACACCAATGAAAATTTACTTTTCTTCCCGCAACCTACACAAATCAAAATGAAGATTCATTCCCACAATATGCGCATGACTCCACGTCAATTCAGCGAAAACAAATTGTTATGCACTTTTAGTTACTCTTTCCAGTAATAATAACATTCATTCCCACAATTTACACTAATAAAAGATAACACTCATTCCCGCAATTTACACCAATGAAAATTACCTTTTATTTCCGCAACTTATACTAATCAAAATTGACATTCATTCCCACAATTTGCGCATGGTTCCGCGTCATTTCAAGAAAAGCAAATTGTTATACACTTTTAGTTACTTTTTTCAGTAATATTAAAACTCATTGCCACAATTTACACTAATAAAAGATAACACTCATTCCCACAATTTACAGCAATGAAAATTAACATTTATTCGCGCAACTTATACTAGTCAAAATTGACATTCATTCCCACAATTTGCGCATGATTCCGCGTCAATTCAGCGAAAGCAAATTGTTATACACTTTTAGTTACTTTTTTCAGTAATATTAACATTCATTCCAACAACTTACACTAATAAAAGATAACACTCATTCCCACAATTTACACCAATAAAAATTTAACATTTATTCCCACAACTTACACTAATCAAAATTAGCTTTCCTTCCCACAATTTGCCCATGATTCCACGTCAATTCAGAGAAAAGAAATTGTTATACACTTTTACTTACTTTTTTTCAGTAATATTAACATTCGATCCTACAATTTACACTAATAAAAGATAACACTCATTCCCACAATTTACACCAACAAATATTTACTTTTCTTCCCGCAACCTACGCAAATCAAAATGAAGATTCATTCCCACAATTTGCGCATGATTCCACGTCAATTCAGCGAAAACAAATTGTTATGCACTTATGGTTACTCTTTTCAGTAATATTAACATTTATTCCCACAATTTACACTAATAAAAGATAACACTCATTCCCACAATTTACACCAATGAAAATTTACTTTTCTTCCCGCAACCTACACAAATCAAAATGAATATTCATTCCCACAATTTGCGCATTATTCCACGTCAATTCAGTGAAAACAAATTGTTATGCACTTTTAATTACATTTTTCAGTAATATTAACACTCATTGCCACAATTTACCCTAATAAAAGGTAACACTCATTCCCACAATTTACACCAATAAAAATTTAACATTTATTCCCGCAACTTACACTAATCAAAATTAGCTTTCCTTCCCACAATTTGCCCATGATTCCACGTCAATTCAGGGAAAAGAAATTGTTATACACTTCTAGTTACCTTTCTTCAGTAATATTAACTTTCGATCCTACAATTTACACTAATAAAAGATAATACTCATTCACTCATTCCACAATTTGCGCATTATTCCGCGTCAATTCAGCGAAAGCAAATTGTTATACACTTTTAGTTACTTTTTTCAGTAATATTAACATTCACTCCAACAACTTACACTAATAAAAGATAACTCTCATTCCCACAATTTACACCAATAAAAATTTAACATTTATTCCCGCAACTTACACTAATCAAAATTAGCTTTCCTTCCCACAATTTGCCCATGATTCCACGTCAATTCAGCGAAAAGAAATTGTTATACACTTTTACTTACTTTTTTTCAGTAATATTAACATTCGATCCTACAATTTACACTAATAAAAGATAACACTCATTCCCTCAATTTACACCAATGAAAATTTACTTTTCTTCCCGCAACCTACACAAATCAAAATGAAGATTCATTCCCACAATTTGCGCATGATTCCACGTCAATTCAGCGAAAACACATTGTTATGCACTCTTAGTTACTTGTTTCAGTAATATTAACATTCATTCCCACAATTTACACTAATAAAAGATAACACTCGTTCCATAATTTACACCTATAAAAATTTACTTTTATTCCCGCAACCTACACAAATCAAAATTAAGATTCATTTCCCACAATTTGCGCATGATTCCAAGTCAATTCAGCGAAAACAAATTGTTATGCACTTATGGTTACTCTTTTCAGTAATATTAACATTCATTCCCACAATTTACACTAATAAAAGATAACACTCATTCCCACAATTTACAGCAATAAAAATTGAACATTTACTCCCGCAACTTACACTAATCAAACTTGACATTCATTCCCACAATTTGCGCATGATTGCGCGTCAATTCAGCGAAAGCAAATTGTTATACACTTTTAATTACTTTTTTCAGTAATATTAACATTCATTCCAACTATTTACACTAATAAAAGATAAGACTCATTCCCACAATTTACACTAATAAAAGATAACTCTCATTCCCACAATTTACACCAATAAAAATTTAACATTTATTCCCGCAACTTACACTAATCAAAATTAGCTTTCCTTCCCACAATTTGCGCATGATTCCACGTCAATTCAGCGAAAACAAATTGTTGTACACTTTTAGTTACTTTTTTTCAGTAATATTAACATTCGATCCGACAATTTACACTAATAAAAGATAACAGTCATTCTCACAATTTACACCAATGAAAATTAATTTTTATTCCCCCAACTTACACTGTTCAAAATTAACATTCATTCCCACAATTTGCGCATGATTCCACGTCAATTCAGCGAAAACAAATTGCTATGCACTTATAGTTACTCTTTTCAGAAATATTGACATTCATTCCCACAATTTACACTAATAAAGATAACACTCATTCCCACAATTTACACCAATGAAAATTTACTTTTCTTCCCGCAACCTACACAAATCAAAATGAAGATTCATTCCCACAATTTGCGCATGATTCCACGTCAATTCAGCGAAAACAAATTGTTATGCACTTTTAGTTACTCTTTTCAGTAATTATAACATTCATTCCCACAATTTACACTAATAAGAGATAACACTCATTCCCACAATGTACACCAATGAAAATTTACTTTTCTTCCCGCAATCTACACTAATCAAAATTGACATTCATTCCCACAATTTGCGCATGATTCCGCGTCAATTGAGCCAAAGCAAATTGTTATACACGTTTAGTTACTTTTTTCAGTAATATTAAAACTCATTGCCACAATTTACACTAATAAAAGATAACACTCATTCCCAAAATTTACAGCAATGAAAATTAATTTTCATTCCCGCAACGTACACTGATCAAAATTATCATTCTTTGCAACAATTTGCACATGATTCCACGTCAATTCAGCGAAAAAAATTGTTATGCACTTTTAGTTACTCGTTTCAGCAATATAACATTCATTCCCACAATTTACACTAATAAAAGATAACACTCATTCCCCCAATTTACAGCAATAAAAATTTAACATTTACTCCCGCAACTTACCCTAATCAAAATTGACATTCATTCCCACAATTTGCGCACGATTCCGCGTCAATTCAGCGAAAGCAAATTGTTATACACCTTTAATTACTTTTTTCAGTAATATTAACATTCATTCCAACATTTTACACTAATAAAAGATAACACTCATTCCCACAATTTACACCAATGAAAATTACCCTTCATTTCCGAACTTACACTAATCAAAATTTACATTCATTCCCACAATTTGCGCATGATTCCACGTCAATTCAGCGAAAACAAATTGTTGTGCACTTTTAGTTACTTTTTTCAGTAATATTAACATTCATTCCTACAATTTACACTAATAAAAGATAACACTCATTCCCACAATTTACACCAACAAATATTTACTTTTCTTCCCGCAACCTACACAATTCAAAATGAAGATTCATTCCCACAATTTGCGCATGATTCCACGTCAATTCAACGAAAACACATTGTTATGCATTTTTAGTTACATTTTTCAGTAATATTAACACTCATTGCCACAATTTACACTAATGAAAATTTAACATTTACTCCCGCAACGTTCACTAATCAAAATTAGTTTTCCTTCCCAAAATTTGCGCATGATTCTACGTCAATTCAGCGAAAAAAAATTGTTATGCACATTTAGTTACATTTTTCAGTAATATTAACACCCGTTGCCACAATTTACCCTAATAAAAGATAACACTCATTCCCACAATTTACACCAATGAAAATTAATTTTTATTCCCGCAACTTACACTGATCAATATTAACATTCATGCCCACAATTTGCGCATGATTCCACGTCAATTCAGCGAAAACAAATTGTAATGCACTTTTAGTTACTATTTTCAGGAATATTAACATTCATTCCCACAATTTACACTAATAAAAGATAACTCTCATTCCCTCAATTTACACGAATAAAAATTTAACATTTATTCCCGCAACTTACACTAATCAAAATTAGATTTCCTTCCCACAATTTGCGCATAATTCCACGTCAATTCAGCGAAAACAAATTTTTATACACTTTTAGTTACTTTTTTTCAGTAATATTAACATTCGATCCTACAATTTACACTAATAAAAGATAACAGTCATTCTCACAATTTACAGCAATAAAAATTAACTTTTATTCCCGCAACTTACACCAATCAAAATTAGCTTTCCTTCCCACAATTTGCGCATGATTCCACGTCAATTCAGCGAAAAGAAATTGTTATACACTTTTAGTTACTTTTTTCAGTAATATTAACATTCATTCCCACAATGTACACTAATAAAAGATAACACTTATTCTCACAATTTACAGCAATAAAAATTAACTTTAATTCCCGCAACTTACACTAATCAAAATTAACATTCATTCCCACAATTTGCACATGATTCCACGTCAATTCAGCTAAAACAGATCGTTATACACTTTCAGTTTTCTTTTTTCAGTAATATTAACATTCCTTCCCACAATTTACACTAATAAAAGATAACACTCATTCCCACAATTTACACCAATGAAAATTAACTTTTATTCCCGCAACTTACATTAATCAAAACTAGCATTCATTCCCACAATTTGCACCAGATTCCACGTCAATTCAGCGAAAACAAATAGTTGTGCACATTTAGTTACTTTTTTCAGTAATATTAACATTCCTTCCCACAATTTAGACTAATAAAAGATAACACTCATTCCCACAATTTACACCAACGAAATTTAACATTTATTCCCGCAACTTACACCAATCAAAATTAGCTTTCCTTCCCACAATTTGCGCATGATTCCACGTCAATTCAGGTAAAACAGATTGTTATACACTTTTAGTTACTTTTTTCAGTAATATTGACATTCATTCCCACAATTTACACTAATAAAAGATAACACTCATTCCAACAATTTACACCAATAAAAATTTAACATTTATTCCCGCAACTTACACCAATCAAAATTAGCTTTCCTTCCCACAATTTGCGCATGATTCCACGTCAATTCAGCGAAAACAAATTGTTATACACTTTTAGTTACTTTTTTCAGTAATATTAACATTCATTCCCACAATTTACACTAATAAAAGATAACACTCATTCTCACAATTTACAGCAATAAAAATTAACTTTTATTCCCGCAACTTACACTAATCAAAATTAACATTCATTCCCACAATTTGCGCATGATTCCACGTCAATTCAGGTAAAACAGATTGTTATACACTTTTAGTTACTTTTTTCAGTAATATTGACATTCATTCCCACAATTTACACTAATAAAAGATAACACTCATTCCCACAATTTACACCAATGAAAATTAACTTTTATTCCCGCAACTTACATTAATCAAAATTAGCATTCATTCCCACAATTTGCGCATTATTCCACGTCATTTCAGCGAAAACGAATTGTTGTGCACTTTTAGTTACTTTTTTTCAGTAATATTAACATTCATTCCCACAATTTACACTACCGTAAATCCTCGAATAAGCCCCCACGTTCGAATAAGCGCCCCCCTCGATTAAGCCCCCACCTAAAAAATCATTTTTGCAAATAAGCCCCCCCCTCGAATAAGCCCCCATGGGGTCTTATTCGGGGGAAGCATAAGTGCAGAACAATATCTTAATTCCAGAAAGCCCCACAGGACAATAGCTAAACAGTATCACTTCCTTTGACTCGAGACAAAAAATCAAAAAGAAACGCGATTTTCGTGATTATAAACAAATTATTGTTAGATCTTCACACAGCACTTTGTGAAAAAAGTTTAGCGGATTGAGAAAACTATGTCGCCTTTTTTCTGTAAACCTTTGAGGAAAAAGAAAAACTTTGAATTAAGCCCCCCCCCTCGAATAAGCCCTCCCCTCGAATAAGCCCCCACCCAAAAATTCGATTTTGCAAATAAGCCCCCGGGGGCTTATTCGAGGATTTACGGTAATAAAAGATAACACTCATTCAAACAGTTTACACCAATGAAAACTACCTTTTATTTTCGCAACTTACACTAATCAAAATTAACATTTATTCCCACATTTTGCGCCATGATTCCACGTCAATTCAGCGAAAACAAATTGTTGTGCACTTTTAGTTACTTTTTGTCAGTAATATTAACATTCATTCCTACAATTTACACTAATAAAAGATAACACTCATTCCCACAATTTACACCAACAAAAATTTACTTTCCTTCCCGCAACCTACACAAATGAAAATGAAGATTCATTTCCACAATTTGTGCATGATTCAACGTCAATTCAGGGAAAACACATTGTTATGCACTTTTAGTTACATTTTTCAGTAATATTAACACTCATTGCCACAATTTACCCTAATAAAAGATAACACTCATTCCGACATGTTTCAGTGATATTAACATACATTCACACTAATTGCACATGAATCCACGTTATTACAGCTGAAACTAAGTAAAAGACACATACATTTGCTTGTTTTCCGTGATATTAACATTCATTCACACTAATTGCACATGAATCCACGTTATTACAGCTGAAACTAAGTAAAAGACACATGCATTTGCTTGTTTTCAGTGATATTAACATTCTTTCACACTAATTGCACATGAATCCACGTTAATGCAGTTGAAACTAAGTAAACGACACTTGGATTTGCTTGTTTTCAGTGATATTAACATTCATTCACGCTAATTGCACATGAATCCACGTTATTACAGCTGAAACTAAGTAAAAGACACTTGCATTTACTTGTTTTCAGTAATATTAACATTCATTCCCACAAGTTACACTAATAAAAGATAACACTCATTCCAACAATTTACACAAATGAAAATTACCTTTTATTCCCGCAACTTACACCAATCAAAATTAGCTTTCCTTCCCACAATTTTTGCATGATTCCACGTCAATTCACGGAAACGAAATTGTTATGCACTTTTAGTTACATTTTTCAGTAATATTAACACTCATTGCCACAATTTACCCTATAAAAGATAACACTCATTCCCACAATTTACACCAATGAAAATTAAATTTTATTCCCGCAACTTACACTGATCAAAAATATAATTCATTCCCACAATTTGCGCATGATTCCACGTCAATTCAACGAAAACAATATTTTATGCACTTTTAGTTACTCTTTTCAGTAATATTAACATTCATTCCCACAATTTATACTAATAAAAGATAACTCTCATTCCCACAATTTACACCAATAAAAATTTAACATCTATTCCCGCAACTTACACTAATCAAAATTAGCTTTCCTTCCCACAATTGGCGCATGATTCCACGTCTATTCAGCGAAAACAAATTGCTATACACTTTTAGTTACTTTTTTCAGTAATATTAACATTGATTCCCACAATTTACACTAGTAAAAGATAACACTCATTCCAACAATTTACACCAATAGAAATTACCTTTTTTCCCGCAACTTACATTAATCGAAATTAACATTCATTCCCACAATTTGCGCATGATTCCACGTCAATTCAGCGAAAGCAAATTGTTATGCACCTTTAGTTACTTTTTCAGTAATATTAACATTCATTCCCACAATTTACACTAATAAAAGATAACACTCCCTCTCACAATTTACACCAATAAAAATTTAACATTTACTCCCGCAAATTACACTAATCAAAATTGAGATTCATTCCCACAATTTGCGCATGATTCCGCGTCAATTCAGCGAAAGCAAATTGTTATGCACCTTTAGTTACCTTTTTCATTCATATTAACACTCATTCCCACAATTTACACTAATAAAAGATAACACTCATTCCCACAATTTACATCAATGAAAATTACCTTTTATTTCCGCAACTTACACTAATCAAAATTAACATTTATTCCCACATTTTGCGCATGATTCTACGTCAATTCAGCGAAAACAAATTGTTGGGCATTTTTAGTTACTTTTTTCACTAATATTAACATTCATTTCTACAATTTACCCTAATAAAAGATAACACTCATTCCCACAATTTACACGAACAAAAATTTACTTTTCCTCCCGCAACCTACACAAATCAAAATTAAGATTCATTGCCACAATTTGCGCATGATTCCACGTCAATTCAGGGAAAACACATTGTTATGCACATTTAGTTACATTTTTCAGTAATATTAACACTCATTGCCACAATTTACCCTAATAAAAGATAACACTCATTCCCACATGTTTCAGTGATATTAACATACATTCACACTAATTGCACATGAATCCACGTTATTACAGCTGAAACTAAGTAAAGGACACATACATTTGCTTGTTTTCAGTGATATTAACATTCATTCACACTAATTGCACATGAATCCACGTTATAACAGCTGAAACTAAGTAAACGACACATGCATTTGCTTGTTTTCAGTGATATTAACATTCATTCACGCTAATTGCACATGAATCCACGTTATTACAGCTGAAACTAATTAAAAGACACTTGCATTTACTTGTTTTCAGTAATATTAACATTCATTCCCACAAGTTACACTAATAAAAGATAACACTCATTCCAACAATTTACACAAATGAAAATTACCTTTTATTCCCGCAACTTACACCAATCAAAATTAGCTTTCCTTCCCACAATTTTCGCACGATTCCACGTCAATTCAGGGAAACGAAATTGTTATGCACTTTTAGTTACATTTTTCAGTAATATTAACACTCATTGCCACAATTTACCCTAATAAAAGATAACACTCATTCCCACAATTTACAAAAATGAAAATTAATTTTTATTCCCGCAACTTACACTGATCAAAAATAAAATTCATTCCCACAATTTGCGCATTATTCCACGTCAACTCAGAGAAAACAAATTTTTATGCACTTTTAGTTACTCTTTTCAGTAATATTAACATTCATTCCCACAATTTATACTAACAAAAGATAACTCTCATTCCCACAATTTACAACAATAAAAATTTAACATCTATTCCCGTAACTTACACTAATCAAAATTAGCTTTCCCTCCCACAATTGGCGCATGATTCCACGTCTATTCAGGGAAAACAAATTGTTATACACCTTTAGTTACTTTTTCAGTAACATTAACATTCATTCCCACAATTTACACTAATAAAAGATAACACTCATTCCCACAATTTACATCAATGAAAATTACCTTTTATTTCCGCAACTTACACTAATCAAAATTAACATTTATTCCCACATTTTGCGCATGATTCCACGTCAATTCAGCGAAAACACATTGTTATGCACTTTTAGTTACTCTTTTCAGTAATATTAACATTCATTCCCACAATTTACACTAATAAAAGATAACACTGATTCCCACAATTTACACCAGTAAAAATTCAACATTTTCTCCCGCAACTTACACTAATCAAAATGGACATTCATTCCCACAATTTGCGCATGATTCCGCGTCAATTCAGCAAAAGCAAATTCTTATGCACCTTTAGTTACTTTTTTCAGTCATATTACCATTCATTCCCACAATTTACACTAATAAAAGATAACACTCATTTCCACAATATACACCAATAGAAATTTGACATTTACTCCCGCAACTGACACTAATCAAAATTAGCTCTCTTTCCCACAATTTGCGCATGATTCCACGTCAATTCAGCGAAAAGAAATTGTTATACACTTTTAGTTACTTTTTTCAGTGATATTAACATTCATTCCCACAACTGACAATAATAAAAGATAACACTCATTCCCACTAATTACACCAATGAAAATTAACTTTAATTCCCGCAACCTACACTAATAAAAATTAACATTCATTCCCACATTTTGCGCATGATTCCACGTCATTTCAGCGAAAACACATTGTTGTGCACTTTTAGATACTCTTTTCAGTAATATTAACATTCATTCCCACAATTTACACTAAGAAAATATAACACTCATTCCCACAATTTACACCAATAAAATTTTAACATTTACTCCCGCAACTTACACTAATCAAAATTAACATACATTCGCACAATTTGCGCATGATTCCACGTTAGTTCAGCGAAAACATATTGTTATGCACTTTTAGTTACTTTTTTCAGTAATATTAACATTCATTTCTACAATTTACCCTAATAAAAGATAACATTCATTCCCACAATTTACACGAACAAAAATTTACTTTTCCTCCCGCAACCTACACAAATCAGAATTAAGATTCATTGCCACAATTTGCGCATGATTCCACGTCAATTCAGGGAAAACACATTGTTATGCACTTTTAGTTACATTTTTCAGTAATATTAACACTCATTGCCACAATTTACCCTAATAAAAGATAACACTCATTCCCACATGTTTCAGTGATATTAACATACATTCACACTAATTGCACATGAATCCACGTTATTACAGCTAAAACTAAGTAAAAGACACATAGATTTGCTTGTTTTCAGTGATATTAACATTCATTCACACTAATTGCACAAGAAACCACGTTATTACAGCTGAAACTAAGTAAACGACACATGCATTTGCTTGTTTTCAGTGATGTTAACATTCATTCAGGCTAATTGCACATGAATCCACGTTATTACAGCTGAAACTAAGTAAAAGACACTTGCATTTACTTGTTTTCAGTAATATTAACATTCATTCCCACAAGTTACACTAAAAAAGATAACACTCATTCCAACAATTTACACAAATGAAAATTACCTTTTATTCCCGCAACTTACACCAATCAAAATTAGCTTTCCCTCCCACAATTGGCGCATGATTCCACGTCTATTCAGCGAAAACAAATTGTTATACACTTTTAGTTACTTTTTTCAGTAATATTAACATTGATTCCCACAATTTACACTAATAAAAGATAACACTCATTCCAACAATTTACACCAATAGAAATTACCTTTTTTCCCGCAACTTACACTAATCGAAATTAACATTCATTCCCACAATTTGCGCATGATTCCACGTCAATTCAGCGAAAGCAAATTGTTATGCACCTTTAGTTACTTTTTCAGTAACATTAACATTCATTCCCACAATTTACACTAATAAAAGATAACACTCATTCCCACAATTTACATCAATGAAAATTACCTTTTATTTCCGCAACTTACACTAATCAAAATTAACATTTATTCCCACATTTTGCGCATGATTTCACGTCAATTCAGCGAAAACAAATTGTTGTGCATTTTTAGTTACTTTTTTTCAGTAATATTAACATTCATTCCTACAATTTACCCTAATAAAAGATAACACTCATTCCCACAATTTACACCAACAAAAATTAACTTTTCCTCCCGCAACCTACACAAATCAAAATTAAGATTCATTCCCACAATTTGCGCATGATTCCACGTCAATTCAGCGAAAGCAAATTGTTGTGCACCTTTAGTTACTTTTTCAGTAATATTAACATTCATTCCCACAATTTACACTAATAAAAGATAACACTCATTCCCACAATTTACACCAATAAAAATTTAACATTTACTCCCGCAACTTACACTCATCAAAATTGACATTCATTCCCACAATTTGCGCATGATTCCGCGTCAATTCAGCGAAAGCAAATTGTTAGGCACCTTTAGTTACCTTTTACATACATATTAACATTCATTGCCACAATTCACACTAATAAAAGATAACACTCATTCCCACAATTTACACGAACAAAAATTTACTTTTCTTTCCGCAACCTACACAAATCAAAATTAAGATTCATTGCCACAATTTGCGCATGATTCCACGTCAATTCAGCGAAAACACATTGTTATGCACTTTTAGTTACATCTTTCAGTAATATTAACACTCATTGCCACAATTCACACTAATAAAAGATAACACTCATTCCCACAATTTACACCAATGAAAATTCATTCTCATCCCCGCAACTTACACTGATAAAAATTAACATTCCTTCCAACAATTTGCGCATGATTCCACGTCAATTCAGCGAAAACAAATTGTTATGCAGTTTTAGTTACTCTTTTCAGTAATATTAACATTCATTCCCACAATTTACACTAATAAAAGATTACACTCATTCCCACAATTTACACCAATAAAAATTTAACATTTACTCCCGCAACTTACACTAAGCAAAATGGACATTCGTTCCCACAATTTGCGCATGATTCCACGTCAATTCGGCGAAAAGAAATTGTTATACACTTTTAGTTACTTTTTTCAGTGATATTAACATTCATTCCCACAACTGACACTAGTAAAAGATAACACTCATTCCCACAAATTACACCAACGAAAATTAACTTTTATTCCCGCAACCTACACTAATAAAAATTAACATTCATTCCCACATTTTGCGCATGATTCCACGTCATTTCAGCGAGAACAGATTGTTGTGCACATTTAGTTACTTTTTTTCAGTAACATTAACATCCATTCCCACAATTTACACTAATAAAAGATAACACTCATTCCCACAATTTACACCAATGAAAATTAATTTTCATTACCGCAACTTGCACTGATCAAAATTAACATTCATTCCAACAATTTGCGCTTGATTCCACGTCAATTCAGCGAAAGCAAATTGTTATGCATCTTTAGTTACTTTTTTTCTGTAATATTAACATTCATTCCCACAATTTACACTAATACAAGATAACACTCATTCCCACAATTTACACCAATAATAATTTAACATTTACTCCCGCAACTTACACTAATCAAAAATGGACATTCATTCCCACAATTTACACTAATAAAAGATAACACTCATTCCCACAATTTACACCAATAACAATTTGACATTTACTCCCGCAACTGACACTAATCAAAATTAGCTCTCTTTCCCACAATTTGCGCATTATTCCACGTCAATTCAGCGAAAAGAAATTGTTATACACTTTTAGTTACTTTTTTCAGTGATATTAACATTCATTCCCACAACTGACAATAATAAAAGATAACACTCATTCCCACTAATTACACCAATGAAAATTAACTTTAATTCCCGCAACCTACGCTAATAAAATTAACATTCATTCCCACATTTTGCGCATGATTCCACGTCATTTCAGCGAAAACACATTGTTGTGCACTTTTAGTTACTTTTTTTCAGCAATATTAACATTCATTCCCACAATTTACACTAATAAAAGATAACACTCATTCCCACAATTTACACCAATGAAAATTAATTTTCATTCCCGCAACTTGCACTGATCAAAATTAACATTCATTCCAACAATTTGCGCATGATTCCACGTCAATTCAGCGAAAACAAATTGTTATGCACTTTTAGTTACTCTTTTCAGTAATATTAACATTCATTCCCACAATTTACACTAAGAAAATATAACACTCATTCCCACAATTTACACCAATAAAAATTTAACATTTACTCCCGCAACTTACACTAATCAAAATTAACATACATTCGCACAATTTGCGCATGATTCCACGTTAGTTCAGCGAAAACATATTGTTATGCACTTTTAGTTACTTTTTTCAGTAATATTAACATTAATTACCAGAATTTACACTAATAAAAGATAACACTCATTCCCACAATTTACACCAATAGTAATTACCTTTTTTCCCGCAACTTACACTAATACAAATTAACATTCATTCCCACAACTTTGCGCATTTCCACGTCAGATTCTGCGAGTTCAGCGAAAACAAATTGTTATGCACTTTTAGTTACTTTTTTCAGTAATATTAACTTTATTACCACAATTTACACTAATAAAAGATAACACTCATTCCCACAATTTACACCAATAGAAATTACCTTTTTTCCCGCAACTTACACTAATCGAAATTAACATTCATTCCCACAATTGCGCATTTCCACGTCAATTCAGCGAAAGCAAATTGTTATACACTTTTAGTTACTTTTTTCAGTAATATTAATTTGATTCCACAATTTACACTAATAAAAGATAACACTCATTCCCACAATTTACACCAATAAAAATTAACTTTTTTCCCGCAACTTATACTAATCGAAATAACATTCATTCCACAATTTGCGCATGATTCCACGTCAATTCAGCGAAAGCAAATTGTTATGCACTTTTAGTTACTTTTCAGTAATATTAACATTCATTCCACAATTTACACTAATAAAAGATAACACTCATTCCCACAATTTACACCAATAAAAATTAACTTTTATTCCCGCAACTTATACTAATCGAAAATAAACATTCATTCCACAATTTGCGCATGATTCCACGTCAATTCAGCGAAAGCAAATTGTTATGCACTTTTAGTTACTTTTTCAGTAATATTAACATTCATTCCACAATTTACACTAATAAAAGATAACACTCATTCTAACAATTTACACAATAAAAATTAACTTTTATTCCCGCAACTTATACTAATCGAAATAACATTCATTCCCACAATTTGCGCATGATTCCACGTCAATTCAGCGAAAGCAAATTCTATACACTTTTGGTTACTTTTTTCAGTAATATTAACATTGATTCCACAATTTACACTAATAAAGATAACACTCATTCCCACAATTTACACAATAAAAATTAACTTTTTTCCGCAACTTACACTAATCAAAATTAACATTCATTCCACAATTTGCGCATGATTCCACGTCAATTCAGCGAAAGCAAATTGTTATGCACTTTTAGTTACTTTTTCAGTAATATTAACATTATTCCCACAATTTACACTAATAAAAGATAACACTCATTCCCACAATTTACACCAATAAATTAACTTTTTTCCCGCAACTTACACTAATCGAAATTAACATTCATTCCACAATTTGCGCATTTCCACGTCAATTCAGCGAAAGCAAATTGTTATACACTTTTTACTTTTTTCAGTAATATTAAATTGATTCCCACAATTTACACTAATAAAAGATAACACTCATTCCCACAATTTACACCAATAAAATTAACATTTTCCGCAACTTACACTAATCAAAATAACATTCATTCCACATTTGCGCATGATTCCACGTCAATTCAGCGAAACAATTGTTATGCACTTTTAGTTACTTTTTTCAGTAATATTAATCATTCCCACAATTTACACTAATAAAAGATAACACTCATTCCACAATTTACACCAATAAAATTAATTTTTTCCCGCAACTTACACTAATCAAAATTAACATTCATTCCACAATTTGCGCATGATTCCACGTCAATTCAGCGAAACAAATTGTTATGCACTTTTAGTTACTTTTTCAGTAATATTAACTCATTCCCACAATTTACACTAATAAAAGATAACACTCATTCCCACAATTTACACCAATGAAAATTAATTTCATTCCCGCAACTTACACTGATCAAAATTAACATTCATTCCACAATTTGCGCATGATTCCACGTCAATTCAGCGAAAAAATTGTTATGCACTTTTAGTTACTCTTTTCAGTAATATTAACATCATTCCCACAATTTACACTAATAAAAGATAACACTCATTCCCACAATTTACACCAATAAAAATTTAACATTCCCGCAACTTACACTAATCAAAATTAACATTCATTCCACAATTTGCGCATGATTCCACGTCAATTCAGCGAAACAAATTGTTATGCACTTTTAGTTACTCTTTTCAGTAATATTAACATTCATTCCACAATTTACACTAATAAAAGATAACACTCATTCACAATTTACACCAATAAAAATTAACTTTTATTCCCGCAACTTATACTAATCGAAATAAACATTCATTCCCACAATTTGCGCATGATTCCACGTCAATTCAGCGAAAGCAAATTCTTATACACTTTTGGTTACTTTTTCAGTAATATTAACATTGATTCCCACAATTTACACTAATAAAAGATAACACTCATTCCCACAATTTACACCAATTAAAAATTAACTTTTTTTCCGCAACTACACTAATCAAAATTAACATTCATTCGCACAATTTGCGCATGATTCCACGTCAGTTCAGCGTAAACAAATTGTTATGCACTTTTGGTTACTTTTTTCAGTAATATTAACTTTAATTACCACAATTTACACTAATAAAAGATAACACTCATTCCCACAATTTACACCAATGAAATTACATTTACTCCCGCAACTACACTAATCAAAATTAGCATTCTTCCCACTATTTGCCATGATTCCACGTAATTTCAGCGAAAAGAAATTGTTATACACTTTTAGTTACTTTTTTCAGTAATATTAATATTGATTCCCACAATTTACACTAATAAAAGATAACACTCATTCCCACAATTTACACAAATAAAAATTTAACATTTACTCCCGCAACTTACACTAATCAAAATCAAGATTCATTGCCACAATTTGCGCATGATTCCACGTCAATTCAGCGAAAACACATTGTTATGCACTTTTAGTTACATCTTTCAGTAATATTAACACTCATTGCCACAATTTACGCTAATAAAAGATAACACTCATTCCCACAATTTACACCAATGAAAATTAATTCTCATTCCCGCAACTTACACTGATAAAAATTAACATTCATTCCAACAATTTGCGCATGATTCCACGTCAATTCAGCGAAACAAATTGTTATGCACTTTTAGTTACTCTTTTCAGTAATATTAACTTTCATTCCCACAATTTACACTAATAAAAGATAACACTCATTCCCACAATTTACCAATAAAAATTTAACATTTACTCCCGCAACTTACACTAATCAAAATGGACATTCATCCCACAATTTGCGCATGATTCCGCGTCAATTCAGCGAAAGCAAATTGTTATGCACCTTTAGTTACTTTTTTCAGTCATATTAACATTCATTCCCATAATTTTCACTAATAAAAAATAACACTCATTCCCACAATTTACATCAATAAAAATTTGACATTTACTCCCGCAACTGACACTAATCAAAATTAGCTTTCCTTCCCACTATTTGCCCATGATTCCACGTAATTTCAGCGAAAAGAAATTGTTATACACTTTTAGTTACTTTTTTCAGTGATATTAACATTCATTCCACAACTTACACTAATAAAAGATAACACTCATTCCCACAAATTACACCAATGAAAATTAATTTACATTCCCGCTACTTACACTGATCAAAATTAACATTCATTCCAACAATTTGCGCATGATTCCACGTCAATTCAGCGAAAACAAATTGTTATGCACTTTTAGTTACTCTTTTCAGTAATATTAACACTCATTGCCACAATTTACACTAATAAAAGATAACACTCATTCCCCAATTTACACCAAAAAAAATTAACTTTTATTCCCGCAACTTATACTAATCGAAATTAACATTCATTCCCACAATTTGCGCATGATTCCACGTCAATTCAGCGAAAGCAAATTTTTATACACTTTTAGTTACTTCTTTTCAGTAATATAAACATTCATTCCCACAATTTACACTAATGAAAGATAACACTCATTTCCACAATTTACACCAGCAAAAATTTACTTCTATTCCCGCAACTTACACCAATCAAATTTTTTTTTTGACTCACTGATCTCAATAATAATCAACTGTGGCGCTGTTTTTATACCGATAGGCCGCCGGTTACAAAACAAAAGAAAAATTATACCTTTTTTTACATACATAAATATAATAAGTTACTGAATTCTACCAACAGCGTGTGTAATGTTAATATCGTCCAAATTCGTGCAAACTTGAGACTTTATTGCACGAGAGCCTCTTACGCATAGTATTGCCGACCGCAGTAACAAAAATGAGAGCTTTGTACGAAGCCAGTGAACAACTCGACCATGTTCAAAATCCTTCTTTGCGGCTAATTTTGCAGCAAGGTTGATTATTACATTTTCAGCCTCACGGCCACAACCTCCATAGGGTGTAAATACAAGTGGGCTAAACGATCCATGCTCAACATCAATGATCCTTTGATTGTATTGGCGCTTTTTCTCCTTTTCACTGCTGCTGAACGCTGTGGAGAGTTTCTGGCTCAGGTGGCTCTTTGCAAATGGGTTGATAACCCTTACGTCAAAGAATGCAAGTTGCCCCCTTTGCCAAAACCCTCTTGCGCTGACATCAAGACGTGCCTCAAGAGATACATTTGCACTGCTTGGTAGACTCTCTCCAGTTATCGGCTGTAGATGTGGCTCAACTTTCACATCATTGTAAACTTCTTTCATGAGGTGAGCAAACAGATCACGTGTTTCATCATGTCGTTGGTACACAAATCCACCTTTGGCACATGACATGGCATGATCAATATCAAACTTCTTCCCACAAGGACAAGAAGATGGCAAGAACTTCAATGGCCATCGAAAGCGAAGATGGATTGCATCATAAAATTCACGCTTATTGAGAACAAAATTCTCTGAAGATAGTGGCAGAGTAGTTAGCCAACTCGAGGCTCCCTTCATACATGCAAGATCATTTGCACGGAGCTGCTCTTTTGTCATCCGGTCTCGAAGTTGGTTGAGAAGCTTGATGTTATTTTCTTCTCTCTTTCTGATGACAGCTGATATTGCATCCTTTATGTTTTTTGCCTCTGGCGAAAGATGTTTCTCCTGCTCTTTGATGCGACTGCCTAACTCAAAGGTAACAGAGCGTGAATTTACGTACTCTGCTTTCGATAAGGATGAAAATATTGGAAGAGCAAGACCACCACGCTTGACTGGTAATGATAGCAATAGCCGCTCATCAGACGAACATATATGGCCATCAGTAATTGCAGGAATAAAAACTGTATCAAGAATTTATCAAATTTCTTAAGATGATCTTCAATGTTCATGATTGTTCTCATGTGGTAAGTGAGGCGATGCCTGAAGCCACTAACAAAAGCAGAATAGGCTGACTGTGGTTCTGATTTTGCAATTCTTGAAAGAACTTTCAGCTGGTCACACCAAGAAGATACAAGTGAAGAAACATAGCTGTCTTTCCCTTCTTTGGATCCAATAAAACCACCAAGATATTTTCTCCCTTCTGTTGTTATCTGGATATCAGTCCCATCGAAAATTTCTCTAGCTTCTTGCTCAACATCCAGTTTGATAACTAGCCATGATTTTGTTGCATTTGGAAAATAGCCCAGTTTCGGGCCAAATTCAACAATACGGTTCCACCAAGACCTTACGACGTGAAGCTTTCCAGCCCCACCAAGATCATCTGCAAAAGCTGCATGCTTGATAATGTTGTCATCATTTACGCAGTTTTCAGCAATCAGGTCTAAGAGTGGTACTATACCTATGGCATACATCGGCATTGCGAGTGGGTCTCCTTGGGTAGTACCTTCACAAGAAGATATTTCGAAACCACCAAGAACAAACAACCTGGACGGAATCAGGTAGCAATTTCGGACATACGTTGATATAGGAGGACACAAATACTGAATGTTATGTAGCAACACTTTTCTGTTCAAAGCATTGAATGCATTAGTGGCATCAACCAGAAGAAGAGCGTCACTTGCAGATTCCTCAAAAATGTCAGAGATGGCATGAACAGCGGCTTCAGAACCTGCTTTCTGACCTGCGCAAAGCTGAAGATTGCCAGCACTCTCCATGATGTCTGATTTGACAATTTGAATCACAGCTTTACCGATAATACGTCTCAGTACCAACTCCGATGGGTCGTACACCAGGGCACTTATCAAGTGGTATAAGTCGACAGGCAAGGTACGCTTCAATGGAACCGATGTTAGTGCTACTATTTGCTGTAATGTGAACATCAATTGAACAAATTTTGCGAGCAAATGAAGCCAAAGAATTACGCAGATTCTGACCGATGTTTCCAAAACTCTTAGAAACAAGAATTCTTCTCCATCCTTCTGCATCTAGGCCTGACGGACCACTAGAGCCTCTCGTCTGCATTGCTGCTTTCAGAATTATGGAATCATCCAGGTTCTCGAAAAACACGGGGTCGACAAAAGGTATTGGACCTTGTAGCAAAACACTTTCATCAATATCTGCTGCTTGGGGATGTTTTTTTTGCAATTCCAGGATGGTATCATTAGACAAAGGCAGAACACCACCTCGTGTGGACTGATCAAGTAGGTTCAAAGCAGCTTTTACTTTGCCTTCAAGCATTAGTTTCGAGAAAGTCTTAGCGAGTTGTTCATCAGTCAACTCTTTTCGAGAAGATTTCAAATGCTTCTGAATGGCCCTCACTTCTCTCAGAATAGCTTCAAAGTCACCAGAATGCCACAAGGCTAGGCGGCGAGAAAACACAATGTATGTTGCTTGATGTAGACTTATAAGATGGTCTTTGTAGAAGGAGAGCGGGCATCACCATAACAACTTTCATGGCAATATCTTTGAAATTTAATGCATCACTATTCCAGTGATCGAACCATTTTACCAACTCGTGGACAAACTTCTTGCCTTCCGAACCTGAGGGAAGTTTGAAAAGATTTCTCCTCCAAAACACAATTTCATTATAGATTGAATCGAATTTAACAATAAGATCTTGAAAAGTATGATTTCCCCAAATTTGTAACTCTTGTAAAGCAGGAGGATCAGAATCCTGAGTTTGTTGATATTTTGGCATAACTGTTGATTGTTGTTGAGCTTTGAGTGTTGCATTGATGTTTTGTTTCTTTAAACATGTTCTCAAGTGAATTGAACGCCCGTGTTCTGAAGAAAATGCACGAGGACATAACGAGCATTGATACGATTTTGATTGCATAGGCGCAGAAGAATGTGGCGTCAAGTTCGAGTTCCATTGATGCGACGAGGTATCGTTCGAAAAAGTCGTTGGATTTAAAACAGAATTTGAACAAAGTTCAGTGCTAACTTCACTATCAATCCCAATATTATTACTTGAATTTGAAATAGAACTGATAAAACTAGATATTTTACCACAAGATTGCAAGTGCTTGCTTAGACTACTGTTTGTTCGGAACAATCGGCTACATAAATTGCAAAGGAAATGTTCTTTCGGATTAACCAACACAGAATCAATATGTGAAATCAATTTTGTCAGATAATGAAGCACAAGTTTGTTTGCAATTATCAACATTTAGATGACTTACTTCACCATCAGTAACTGATAAGTCTTGTACAGCAGCGAAATCCATTATGATAAAATACTGCACAATCTGCAGGCGTACTACTGCCAATACCAAAGCAGATCCAAAATACAAGTTGAAGAAAATACAACAAATAAACAAACCAGACGAAATCGCCAAATGAACAAAAATGATCCAGATAAGTCGTTTTGCAACCAAAAACTATATTTAGGTGACTTCACCGAAGATATCGGCAGCAAAATAACAATTAATCAGATCTTTTCTTCACAGCTAGAAATACATGTCCGTCCGCCGTGAAATTCAATTCAATACCAATTCAACAAAATTAGCTTTCCTTCCCACAATTTGCGCATGATTCCACGTCAATTCAGCGAAAAGAAATTGTTATACACTTTTAGTTACTTTTTTCAGTAATATCAACATTGATTCCACAATTTACACTAATAAAAGATAACACTCATTCCCACAATTTACACCAAAAAAAATTAACTTTTATTCCCGCAACTTATACTAATCGAAATTAACATTCATTCTCACAATTTGCGCATGATTCCACGTCAATTCAGCGAAAGCAAATTCTTATACACTTTTAGTTACTTTTTTTAGTAATATTAACATTGTTTCCCACAATTTACACTAATAAAAGATAACACTCATTCCCACAATTTACACCAATAAAAATTTAAGATTTGCTCCCGCAACTTACGCTAATTAAAATTAACATTCATTTGCACAATTTGCGCATGATTCCACGTCAGTTCAGCGAAAACAAATTGTTATGCACTTTTAGTTACTTTTTTCAGTAATATTAACTTTAATTACCACAATTTACACTAATAAAAGATAACACTCATTCCACAATTTACACCAATAGAAATTACCTTTTCTCCCCAACTTACACTAATCGAAACTAACATTCATTCCCACAATTTGCGCATGGTTCCACGTCAATTCAGCGAAAGCAAATTGTTATACACTTTTAGTACTTTTTTCAGTAATATTAACATTGATTCCCACAATTTACACTAATAAAAGATAACACTCATTCCCACAATTTACACCAATTAAAATTAACTTTTTTTTCCGCAACTCACACAAATCAAAATTAAGATTCATTCCCACAATTGGCGCATGATATCACGTCAATTCTGCGAAAGCAACTTGTTATACACTTTTAGTTACTTTTTTCAGTAATATTAACATTCATTCCACAATTTCCACGAATAAAAGATAACACTCATTCCCACAATTTACACTAATAAAAGATAACACTTATTCCCACAATTTACAACAACAAAAATTAACTTTTATTCCCGCAACTTACATTAATCAAAATTAAGATTCATTCCCACAATTGGCGCATGATTCCACGTCAATTCAGCGAAAACAAATTGTTATACACTTTTAGTTACTTTTTTCAGTAATATTAACATTCATTCCACAATTTCCACGAATAAAAGATAACACTCTTTCCACAATTTACACTAATAAAAGATAACACTCATTCCCACAATTTACACCAAAAAAAATTAACTTTTATTCCCGCAACTTACATTAATCAAAATTAAGATTCATTCCCACAATTGGCGCATGATTCCACGTCAATTCAGCGAAAACAAATTGTTATACACTTTTAGTTACTTTTTCCAGTAATATTAACATTCATTCCCACAAATGACAATAATAAAAGATAACACTCATTCCCACAAATTACACCAATGAAAATTAACTTTTATTCCCGTAACCTACACTAATAAAAATTAACATTCATTCCCACATTTTGCGCATGATTCCACGTCAATTCAGCGAAAGCAAATTGTTGTGCACATTTAGTTACTTTTTTTCAGTAATATTAACATTCATTCCCACAATTTACACTAATAAAAGATAACACTCATTCCCGCAATTTACACCAATGAAAATTACTTTTATTTCCGCAACTTACACTGATCAAAATTAACATTCATTCCCACAATTTGCGCATGATTCCGCGTCAATTCAGCGAAAGCAAATTGTTATGCATCTTTAGTTACTTTTTTTCAGTAATATTAACATTCATTCCCACAATTTACACTAATAAAAGATAACACTCATTCCCAAAATTTACACCAATGAAAATTACCTTTTATTTCCGCATCTTACACCAATCAAAATTGTTTCTCCCACAATTTGCGCATGATTCCACGTCAATTCAGCGAAAAGAAATTGTTATACACTTTTAGTTACTTTTTTCAGTAATATTAACATTGATTCTCACAATTTACACTAAAAAAGATAACACTCATTCCCACAATGTACACCAAAAAAATTAACTTTTATTCCCGCAACTTATACTAATTGAAATAAATTCATTCCCACAATTTGCGCATGATTCCACGTCAATTCAGCGAAGCAAATTCTTATACACTTTTAGTTACTTTTTTCAGTAATATTAACATTGATTCCCACAATTTACACTAATAAAAGATAACACTCATTCCCACAATTTACACCAATTAAAATTAATTTTTTTTTCCGCAACTCACACTAATCAAAATTAACATTCATTCGCACAATTTGCGCATGATTCCACGTCAGTTCAGCGAAAACAAATTGTTATGCACTTTTAGTTACTTTTTTCAGTAATATTAATATTGATTCCCACAATTTACACTAATAAAAGATAACACTCATTCCCACAATTTGCACAATAAAATTAACATTTACTCCCGCAACTTACACTAATCAAAATGAAGATTCATTGCCACAATTTGCGCATGATTCCACGTCAATTCAGCGAAAACACATTGTTATGCAATTTTAGTTACATCTTTCAGTAATATTAACACTCATTGCCACAATTTACACTAATAAAAGATTACACTCATTACCACAATTTGCACCAAAAAAAATTAACGTTTATTCCCGCAACTTATACTAATTGAAATTAACATTCATTTCCACAAATTGCGCATGATTCCACGTCAATTCAGCGAAAGCAAATTCTTATACACTTTTAGTTACTTTTTTCAGTAATATTAACATTGATTCCTACAATTTACACTACTAAAAGATAACACTCATTCCCACAATTTACACCAATGAAAATTAATTCTCATTCCCGCAACTTACACTGATAAAAATTAACATTCATTCCAACAATTTGCGCATGATTCCACGTCAATTCAGCGAAATCAAATTGTTATGCACTTTTAGTTACTCTTTTCAGTAATATTAACATTCATTCCCACAATTTACACTAATAAACACTCATTCCCACAATTTACACCAATAAAAATTTAACATTTACTCCCGCAACTTACACTAACCAAAATGGACATTCATTCCCACAATTTGCGCATGATTCCGCGTCAATTCAGCAAAAGCAAATTGTTATGCACCTTGAGTTACTTTTTTCAGTCATATTAAATTCATTCCCACAATTTTCACTAATAAAAGATAACACTTTCCCACAATTTACACCAATAAAAATTTGACATTTACTCCGCAACTGACACTAATCAAAATTAGCTTTCCTTCCCACAATTTGCGCATGATTCCACGTCAATTCAGCGAAAGAAATTGTTATACACTTTTAGTTACTTTTTTCAGTGATTTAACATTCATTCCCACAACTTACAGTAATAAAAGATAACACTCATTCCCACAAATTACACCAATGAAAATTAATTTTCATTCCGCTACTTACAATGATCAAAATTAACATTCATTCCAACAATTTGCGCATGATTCCACGTCAATTCAGCGAAAACAAATTGTCATGCACTTTTAGTTACTCTTTTCAGTAATGTTAACATTCATTCCCACAATTTACACTAATAAAAGATAACACTCATTCCCACAATTTACACCAATAAAAATTAACTTTTTCCCGCAACTTACACTAATCAAATTAACATTCATTCCACAATTTGCGCATGATTCCACGTCAATTCAGCGAAAGCAAATTGTTATACACTTTTAGTTACTTTTTCAGTAATATTAACTTCATTCCCACAATTTACACTAATAAAAGATAACACTCATTCCCACAATTTACACCAATAAAATTACTTTTTCCCGCAACTTACACAATAAAAATTAACATTCATTCCCACAATTTGCGCATGATTCCACGTCAATTCAGCGAAAGCAAATTGTTATACACTTTTAGTTACTTTTTTCAGTAATATTAACATTATTCCACAATTTACACTAATAAAAGATAACACTCATTCCACAATTTACACCAATAAAATTAACTTTTATTCCCGCAACTTATACTAATCGAAATTAACATTCATTCCACAATTTGCGCATGATTCCACGTCAATTCAGCGAAAGCAAATTGTTATGCACTTTTAGTTACTTTTTTCAGTATATTAACATTCATTCCCACAATTTACACTAATAAAAGATAACACTCATTCCACAATTTACACCAATAAAATTAACTTTTATTCCCGCAACTTATACTAATCAAAATTAACATTCATTCCACAATTTGCGCATGATTCCACGTCAATTCAGCGAAAACAAATTGTTATACTTTTAGTTACTTTTTTCAGTAATATTAACATTGATTCCACAATTTACACTAATAAAAGATAACACTCATTCCACAATTTACACCAATAAAAATTAACTTTTATTCCCGCAACTTACACTAATCGAAATTAACATTCATTCCCAATTTGCGCATGATTCCACGTCAATTCAGCGAAAGCAAATTATACACTTTTAGTTACTTTTTTCAGTAATATTAACATTGATTCCCACAATTTACACTAATAAAAGATAACACTCATTCCCACAATTTACACCAATAA
Organism: Sanderia malayensis; assembly: GCA_013076295.1. Lineage (NCBI taxonomy): Eukaryota > Metazoa > Cnidaria > Scyphozoa > Semaeostomeae > Pelagiidae > Sanderia > Sanderia malayensis. Next base: position 394,046 of record RQOL01000524.1, on the reverse strand, counting down.
AATTAACTTTTATTCCCGCAACTTACACTAATCAAATTAACATTCATTCCCAATTTGCGCATGATTCCACGTCAATTCAGCGAAAGCAAATTGTTATGCACTTTTAGTTACTTTTTCAGTAATATTAACATTCATTCCCACAATTTACACTAATAAAAGATAACACTCATTCCCACAATTTACACCAATAAAAATTAACTTTTATTCCCGCAACTTAACTAATCAATAAACATTCATTCCCACAATTTGCGCATGATTCCACGTCAATTCAGCGAAAGCAAATTGTTATACACTTTTAGTTACTTTTTTCAGTAATATTAACATTATTCCACAATTTACACTAATAAAAGATAACACTCATTCCCACAATTTACACCAATAAAATTAACTTTTTTCCGCAACTTACACTAATCAAAATTAAGATTCATTCCCACAATTGCGCATGATTCCACGTCAATTCAGCGAAAGCAAATTGTTATACACTTTTAGTTACTTTTTTCAGTAATATTAACATTCATTCCCACAATTTCACTAATAAAAGATAACACTCATTCCACAATTTACACTAATAAAAGATAATATTCCACAATTTACACAACAAAATTAACTTTTATTCCCGCAACTTACATAATCAAAATTAAGATTCATTCCACAATTTGCGCATGATTCCACGTCAATTCAGCGAAAACAAATTGTTATACACTTTTAGTTACTTTTTTCAGTAATATTAACATTCATTCCCACAATTTAAATCACTACAATTTACACTAATAAAAGATAACACTCATTCCCACAATTTACACCAAAAAATTAACTTTTATTCCCGCAACTTACACTAATCAAAATTAACATTCATTCCCACAATTTGCGCATGATTCCACGTCAATTCAGCGAAAACAAATTGTTATACACTTTTAGTTACTTTTTCAGTAATATTAACATTCATTCCCACAATTTACACTAATAAAAGATAACACTCATTCCACAATTTACACCAATGAAAATTAACTTTTATTCCCGCAACTTACACTAATCAAAATTAACATTCATTCCCACAATTTGCGCATGATTCCACGTCAATTCAGCGAAAGCAAATTGTTATGCACATTTTAGTTACTTTTTTCAGTAATATTAACATTCATTCCCACAATTTACACTAATAAAAGATAACACTCATTCCCAATTTACACCAATGAAAATTACTTTTATTTCCGCAACTTACACTAATCAAAATTAACATTCATTCCCACAATTTGCGCATGATTCCACGTCAATTCAGCGAAAGCAAATTGTTATGCACTTTTAGTTACTTTTTTCAGTAATATTAACATTCATTCCACAATTTACACTAATAAAAGATAACACTCATTCCCAAATTTACACCAATAAAATTAACTTTTATTCCCGCAACTTACACTAATCAAATTATTCATTCCCCAATTTGCGCATGATTCCACGTCAATTCAGCGAAAAAAATTGTTATACACTTTTAGTTACTTTTTTCAGTAATATTAACATTGATTCCACAATTTACACTAATAAAAGATAACACTCATTCCCAATTTACACCAAAAAAATTAACTTTTATTCCCGCAACTTATACTAATCAAATTAACATTCATTCCACAATTTGCGCATGATTCCACGTCAATTCAGCGAAAAAATTGTTATACACTTTTAGTTACTTTTTTCAGTAATATTAACATTGATTCCCACAATTTACACTAATAAAAGATAACACTCATTCCCACAATTTACACCAATAAAATTAATTTTTTCCGCAACTTACACTAATCAAAATTAACATTCATTCCACAATTTGCGCATGATTCCACGTCAATTCAGCGAAAACAAATTGTTATGCACTTTTAGTTACTTTTTCAGTAATATTAACATTGATTCCCACAATTTACACTAATAAAAGATAACACTCATTCCCACAATTTACACCAAAAAAATTAACTTTATTCCCGCAACTTACACTAATCAAAATTAACATTCATTCCACAATTTGCGCATGATTCCACGTCAATTCAGCGAAAGCAAATTGTTATGCACTTTTAGTTACTTTTTTCAGTAATATTAACATTCATTCCACAATTTACACTAATAAAAGATAACACTCATTCCCACAATTTACACCAAAAAATTAACTTTATTCCCGCAACTTACAATAAAATTAACATTCATTCCACAATTTGCGCATGATTCCACGTCAATTCAGCGAAAGCAAATTGTTATACTTTTAGTTACTTTTTCAGTAATATTAACATTCATTCCCACAATTTACACTAATAAAAGATAACACTCATTCCCACAATTTACACCAATAAAATTAACTTTTTCCCGCAACTTACACTAATCAAAATTAACATTCATTCCACAATTTGCGCATGATTCCACGTCAATTCAGCGAAAACAAATTGTTATGCACTTTAGTTACTTTTTTCAGTAATATTAACATTCATTCCACAATTTACACTAATAAAAGATAACACTCATTCCCACAATTTACACCAATAAAAATTTCATTTACTCCCGCAACTGACACTAATCAAAATTAGCTTCATTCCACAATTTGCGCATGATTCCACGTCAATTCAGCGAAAAGAAATTGTTATACACTTTTAGTTACTTTTTTCAGTATATTAACATTCATTCCCACAATTACATAATAAAAGATAACACTCATTCCCACAATTTACACCAATGAAAATTAATTTTCATTCCCGCAACTTACACTGAATCAAAATTAACATTCATTCCACAATTTGCGCATGATTCCACGTCAATTCAGCGAAAACAAATTGTTATGCACTTTTAGTTACTCTTTTCAGTAATGTTAACATTCATTCCCACAATTTACACTAATAAAAGATAACACTCATTCCCCAATTTACACCAAAAAAATTAACTTTATTCCCGCAACTTATACTAATCAAATTAACATTCATACTCACAATTTGCGCATGATTCCACGTCAATTCAGCGAAAGCAAATTTTATACACTTTTAGTTACTTTTTCAGTAATATAACATTCATTCCCACAATTTACACTAATAAAAGATAACACTCATTCCACAATTTACACCAGCAAAAATTTCTTTTATTCCCGCAACTTACACCAATCAAATTAGCTTCCTTCCCACAATTTGCGCATGATTCCACGTCAATTCAGCGAAAAGAAATTGTTATACACTTTTAGTTACTTTTTTCAGTAATATTAACATTATTCCCACAATTTACACTAATAAAAGATAACACTCATTCCCACAATTTACACCAAAAAATTGACTTTTATTCCCGCAACTTATACT